>JAQFZM010000939.1:0-22888 GCA_034695785.1 Galumna obvia | reverse complement strand
AACGACTATTCCTCACTATTTGTCTTCACTTGTCTTAAGGACTTGAGTTTAATCACAATTGATTTCAATATCAATAAAAATAATAAATTCTTCGTTTTGATTGCTTTTTGTACTTTCAATTGTCTCCTAATGTCTGTCCTCTTCGGTAGTTATCTGTTCCACCAAATGATGAGATAAATTGCACTTTCGTTTCGTTAATAGTTTTATAAACAATTAATAAATCAATTTCTTTGCAAATAAAAAGATTCTTCGGCGGCAAAACTGGTCTTCAGATGACTATTAAACTCATTAAACATTATTATTATAATTATTATTACAAAAAAACAAATAATAAAATAAATCCAATTATATGTTTGTATCCAATTTAATGGCAAATAATTATAAGAATCCAATGAAACGAACCATTAATCAGATCTAAAAACATAAATATATAATAAAAACAATTTTACTTTTAATTATAAGTAATTAAATAAACAAAAAATACATTAAAAGTTAAAAATTATTGCAAAAAAATTCACAAAATTTATATCAAAACAGTGTTTGAATGACTTCTCAAAGAAAACGATAAAAAACATATCAAATGAAATGTCTATGAATTTAATCTAAACTATTAATAATAACAAATAATAATCAATATTCGGGTTCAATTAATAATAACTATAATCTTGGTATAATTGGTCTAATTGGTGAAGTGTCAATTTGCAAAGTTTCCATTATTACAAGTATTAATAAAATGGGAAATAATTTGTGTGAAAACAAAACAATTGAAATGAAAATTATAATCAAATATTACTCACATTTACAGTAGTTTTCATCCAAAAGAATGTCTTTTGAGAAGAGTCTGACTCTTATTATAATTGTTATGAAAATTAATTTTAATTCCAATAATAGTATTAAAAGAGTTGTTATATAACGAGAATAATAATAATAATAACGACATTATTGAAGGCCTATTATATAGTAATAGAGAGTAGTGTTTGGTTTAATGTGAAAAGTGGTCATCCATTCCATTCCGCAAACCATCTGCTCGAAGGACACAAACGATAATACATTAGGAGAGAGTCTGTCTCTACAGACATCGCCTTTACGACAATAACACAAATGCCTTCACAGCCCTCAACACTAAACACAAATATAAACACCAGAAACACATTTAACACAATTTCCGTTATTTAAGTACTTTTTATCGGCCGATAAGAACACCATTTAATGTATTGATTGCTTTGAAAACTGTCTTTAGTCTAACACCGCATACACTTAACTATCAGTTATGCCATGAGAGACACACATATGTCTCAAACATGCGTTACATTAACACAAAAAGTACCAAATCGTTAGCACAGAGTCTAATGAAAGTAATTTTATTTTTTCGCGTTTTTTATTTTTCATTTATTTTCTCAAAGCATTCAATAGTTTAGAAGTCAAACGTTTCAGACGTTTTCAATATCACTGTTCAGAGGCTATGACTCACACATTGAGTGAACGCATCGATCACTAAAACCTCTCAAAAAGAGGAGAATATAAAAGCACTCAAATAAAACTTATCGACAATTTTTATAAATCACTTTCAGTACTTTTAACACTTAATAGTATTGAGTCAATACATTTAAAACCGATTAATACTTAACTAAATATCATTTAATAAATATTTGTCCCAAAAATGTGTATTTTATGTGTATTTCCCGCAACAAAGCATTGAAACGAAGGCTAATCTTATAAACTAGAGAATAGTCCATAGAAACAAACCAGGAAACTATCCTAAGAAAGTAATGAAGTATTGTCAAGGGCAATACTAAAAGGAAAAAGAAGCTTTCTCCAAAAAATTGTAATGCCCTTGCAAGGCAAGACAAGACAAGGCTAGGCTTATAATATAGACCGTTCACACCCCTAGGATAGTTTTAAGGGCTGTGTGTTAGTGTTAGGCCACACCCACGGACACACCCACATTGGAGACATGAGGTTTGGATGTGGTGTTTAAGGGATCTGTTTATTGATTGCATTGTTATAATGTATGTTTGGGTCCTCCATCTTGTTTGAAGTGGTCCTGAGTGGTGTTCCCATGCGTTCCACACATTTAATATGTTTAATAATTTAACGCTTAATAACAGTAGTATTAGTAGTTCTTCTGTGGAGATGTCCGCCGCTAACGGCGGAAGCAATCCGTGGCATCGGAAGAGTGCGGCACAAGTGATAGGAGTGATAGCAAACAATACAACTAATAATGAGATTAATGCAAACCTAACCAATAGTCGCAAATTTCACTCAAATGTGGCCAACAGTGATATCAACGACTGGCCAACACTCGGCGAAGTCCACAAAACAGAGGTAAGTGTTTTAGTTGAGTTAATTGCATTCCTCTTAAGTCCAGTTCTTGAGCTCATCTATAAAGTGATGTTTGGGTACAGTTCTGTATTACCATATGTTGACACACATCCTCTTAATTCTATTAATAACTTCTACAGAAAATATTGGGTTTTCGTGTTTTAAACGTTAAAAAGTGTTTTCACTTTTTTGTTGTGTTTGTATGGAAAGCATGTCTATTGCAAAAGAGGTACAACACAACAGATATAGTCATCAATAGTCTGTCCTAACACTACGCATACATTGTCTTAAAACCAGATGCGTCTCTAAATAACATCTGGTTTGAGGATTAGTAGCTGTCCGTCAAAACTAACGCATTTATTACCTCTTATTCTGTGTTTACAGCAGTGTTTGCCCACAAAAGCCAATACAAGTGCTGACGACATACAAACAAATACCAGTAATTGTCTCAACTCATTACCGGACACAACAGTGCCTTCACACTCCACTCCTGACCACAAACACACAGATAATCACATTAACGACTCGACTCCGCCTTCAGCCCAATCGATGTCATCCCTTAACCACAACTCCCATCGGGACAACTCTCAGGCCCTGTCCTCTCAGGACGACGAAGACTCAACTAAAGAGAACTGCGACAGAGATGGCCACTCGTCCGAACCGGGAGCCGACTCTCACACAACTACTCCTAAATCTGCCAAAAAGAAAGGTATGTCTTATCTCCCATTTAAATGATATTCTTTTATAAAATGGATTCACAAAAAAGGTTCTAAAAAATGGGTTCCCCTGGAAATCGTACCTCCGCCGCACTCAAAGCCTAATCGAAGCAAAAGCTCAGCCAATAAAGAAAGACATGACGACAACCGACACAGAGATCGGCCCACAGATCGCCGAAGAGGAGAACGAGGACACGACGACAGATTTGATTATCATTCGGACGATCACACAAAAAGTGGTCACCGGACTCACGAAAACGAAAGCACTGGCGCCTACTATGACAGTCGTCCATCGGGTAGTCGTCGGGGCAGAACTCGTAATATACGAGGCATCCGTCCGTCCACTAATGACCACATGCAAAGGTCACGCTCTCAAATTGACCATCATCATGATGACTTCCCGGCAGACATTGCCTTCTATGTTGACTATCCCTTAGATCTGAGCGGAACAACAATTCCGGTGACGCCATTCATAGGCCCCGTTGCTATTATAAACAACCCTTACTTGGGTTTAGACACTCAAACATTGAAAGACATGATTAGGAAACAAATTGAATATTATTTCAGTGAAGAGAACCTCCAAAAGGACTTCTTTTTGCGACGCAAAATGGATGCCAACGGTTTTCTTCCCATATCTCTAATCGCGTCCTTTCATAGAGTCCAGGCGTTGACACAAGACGTCCAAATGGTTGTCGACGCTCTAAGCGATTCCACTCTCGTCGAAGTAGTCGATGGCTTCAAAGTCAGGACACGAATCAATCCAGAAAAGTGGCCTCTTGTCAGTTGAACTTATCTTTGTTTGTCTCAAATATTTTAATGGTTTACTCTTAAAGATTGATAATCTTAACCCATCGGCCACTGGTCTTCTGGCGAATGTACCCGCTTTTATTCCTGGACAACCTTATGGTTACGGTTATGGTTTAGAACAGCCCAATGTTTATGGGGAAGAGGGAGACGCAGACACTGAAGCAGACAATGAGGACAATCCTAAGAAAAGCACTCAGAGCTTAACAAATGATGTTTCTAAAGGTATGTCTTCTTTCAATTTTTGTTTTACATTTGATTAAATGATGAAATTATTGGAATTACCGATTGATTCAAATGATAATAGACTCCAATGGCTGCTATAAATTCTGAATTTCTAATTAATATAAATCTTAAAAAAGTTTTAGTTAAGATATTAAATTAGATTTATTATAATTTATAGATATATCCAATAGTAAGGGACCACAAAATTCTAATTTATCCGAACCTTCAACTGAGAAAAGTTCGCAAAAGCCGCTCAACGATACCAATAAATGTGACACAAATAGTCTTAAAGAAGAAAAGCTATCAAATGAGTCCAAAGAAGAATCAAATGATCTAAAGGATGAGAATTCTGTTCAAAGCATTTCCAGGCATTTCTCAAATGAAGAGAAGACTGACTGGAAAGAAGTAAAACCTAAAAAATCTAAATCCCGTTCCAAACTGTCGGCGCCAAACGAAGCGCTCAAAAATAATGTCCAAAATAATAATAATAGTCTTTCAGACGACAACTCAGACTTTATTAGTGATAACGAATTGACGCATATTATTGTTGTGTCCCAATCGATGTTCGCCGAACGGGTAAAAGACGTGTCCACCACTTCAAACATTACTCGAATGAAATTGACTCAAGACTTGCAGACACTTATAAGTGAGGGACTGTTTAGTTATGAACAGGAATTATGGGCACTCTTTGAAAAATCAGAAAAGGATTCAAAAGTTTCGGGTAAACTTTTTTTTCCTTAAATTAAATCTCTTTGAAATCAATGTTCAAATGACTTGCATTTCAGGTGCTTCCAAACCAGTGGTGCCTAAAACTCAGCGCCTAAAGTATCCCAAATCAAAGCATCGTTTCTTTGCAGCCTCTGAGCCACGACTATTAGAAAAGGGAAAGCCTTGCAAAATGAAAACTAAGTATTCGTTTAGCCCTCCTATTGAGCACCACATCGGTTGGGTATTCGACTCTCGTTCGCACGAATTAAATGCTTCGGTCGACTCGAAAGAGACCAAAACTGATAAATCAGTCGGCGATCAGCAGTTAACTAGTCTGGGCTCAACCCCACAATCACTGCCATCATGGGAGCACCCGTCACATTCTCTTCTTAAGAAAAACGGTTTTACACAATTGGCGTATCATAACTATAAGTCCCGTTGTCTTAAAGACAGGAAACGTTTAGGTATGTCTCCCTATTTAACTCAAATGTTTAGTCTGTTGTCATCAATCCTAAGCTCTTTTAAAAGGTGTCATAACTTTTAAAGGAATTCATAAATAATTTAATATTTTTTGTTTATAACTCATTTGACTTTTGATTTAAAGAATTGGTTTCGTTCTTCACTTATAACAATCGGAAATTGATTCTTACGACAACTCTTTCATCTATTCTTTTTATTTAGGTTTAGGTGAAAGTCAACAAATGAATACACTCTTTAGATTCTGGTCTTTCTTTCTGAGAGAACTCTTTAATAGAAAAATGTACGAAGAATTCCGAAAAACTGCTGAAGAGGACGCGATCGCCGGTCATCGATACGGATTGGAATGTCTTTTCCGGTTTTATTCCTATGGTTTGGAAAAACACTTTAGACAAGACTTGTTTGAGGACTTCCAAAACCAAACCCTCAAAGATGTTCAGTCAGGTATACAATTGTTATTACTTTGTAATTGTGTTGTGGGGGTTGTCCTCATCCTCACAAAAGAGGAACTCTAATGAGAGTCCAATTAATAAACTTTTATAAGGATTAAATCCATTTTACTTTTGACATCATTTAAGTTATAATTAAATGTGTTGTTAACGGATAGAATGGAATATTAAATATCAAAACCTGTTTTAAATTCAATCATAGACTTGTTTTGTGCTAATGGTTGGCCGCAACTCGTTTACAACTAAACTGAATAAATATAATTCATTTATATTTTTAGGCGAATTATACGGTTTGGAAAAGTTCTGGACTTTCCGTAAATACTTCAAAAGCTCGTCGACACTCGAAATAAATCCTATTCTTCGCGAAAAATTAGACCGATATAAGACTATTGACGACTTCAGAATAGATGTTTGTATTTAACCAATTAATTAATAATTAATGAAATTCTTTCTCTTTTCAATGGACTCTAGACTGTGACCAGACCTGACCAGACCTCTGCTCAACGAAAACCACACAATTCTTAAAATGAATGTTAAAATGAGTGGTAGACAAACAAATTGTGTAAATAGTGATAAAAACAAAGCAAATATATATATATATTTATAGCAAATATCCAGGGCTTCTCCCATCATAGCCAAGGGGTCTGCAATTTTAATTAGTTTTCCCGTAAATGTTGGCCAAAACCCACAATTGAATTCTGTGTCACATTTGACTGAAACAATTGCATAACTAATAATATAAGACTTTTGGCACTTTTTCGCCATTTTTGCATGAATTTAATCCTCAATATTTTAGATATATTTACCTAGGTTGATGTGGTGTGTGCTCAGGCATCTGATGGCCAGTGGGGTCAACACTAATAGAGCTGTTTGTTTGGCGCTCTTATTATAATTATCATTAATTATTGATTAATATTTTTTCAAAAATTATTTTCAATTTATTTCTTTAGTGTTTATTATAATTAAGTTTTGTTTTATTAATGAATTAGTTTTGATTTAATAATTATTTATAGAAATTATTTGACAATAATTAGGGAAAATCCCTGAATAAGAGAAAAGCCTTAATATGAGACACAACTCCTTCTTTTTTGATGAATTTTTAGTCACTTATTCAGGGGTTTGACTGTATATTCTTGTAAAAAGAATGATTAATTGAATTATTAATTAAATTAAGGGATGCCTTTGTTTTGTTGCGACAATTCCTGACTCTATGGGAGAAGCGCTGGACTTTTCAAATGAATTTTTGGCTATAATTAAGTTGTGATGAATTAATTGTTTTTCTTTTTTGACATTTAATCTATGCTATAGTTTTTGAAATTTAGATTATTTTGAATTTTTAATAGTAGTTTCCATCACTGAAACTGCTATATATAGTAAAGGGTAACGTAACGGCCAATTGCTAGTAAAGACTCGTTGCAAATGTTTTTTTTGATTACCAGTGTATTTTATGTTATTTAAGGGGGGCTTTTATTTGCAACGAAATCCTTATTTCCAAAATTTTCTTTTTATTATTCAATTTCTAATAAAATTGGTATTTCTTTTTATTTGCAACGCTTTCTCTTTATTAGTAAAGGGTTTTATTTATTTCTATTGAATCTTGAATATCAATGAAAATGCTATTAATAGCAAATGTCATTTACCTAGCTTGTTTTTCTTAAATATAACAAATTCTTTGACATAAAAAAAAGGTCTATAAAATAAAGTTTGAATTTTTTATTCATTTTTTTTGTATTTTTAATTTTATTTTATTTTATTGAAAACAAATTTATTGAATTAATGAAAAATAAGACAAAAATTAGAGTAAGTATTGAATTAAAGGCCATATTTGTCGCACAGCATATTTGTCGGCGGCATAACTTCGGGTTGACTCACATCTGAATCAAATAACAGAACAAATTAGTAATCAATTGACTAATTGAATGATAATACCATTGAGGAAGTCTTCGGGGCCGATCATCTCATCCTTACCGGTGAGTACGTCAACCATAATGTTGGAACTGTTAAGCATTGGAAGTCTTTTGACTCTTTGTGCGGCCCTTCGCTCGTGAATCAGACGAATCGGTGCCTGAATTCCTTGGATTGACTTCAATAGCGAAAAGTTATGATTATCCAAACGATTGTCATAACTTCTGTCCAACGCTTCCAATGGATGTCTTCCCACCACTTGTTGTCGGATAGAATTGAATCTAAATAATCAATTAGTGACTCATTTATGACCAAAACTCAAGTGTCTGTCAAATCAATACCCGTTTATAAACATATCGTTTTCCGGATTTAAACATTTTTTGTCGACATTAAAATCAAACGATTCTTCAGAAATTCGTTGAGATTTTGCCACAAAAGCCATAACTTCTAAAATGATCTCTCAATCAATAAGTGGTCAACAAATTCAAAATGAAAACAATTTAAGACTCAATGACGAAGCGATTCAAACAAAACCACTGATCCGTTCATAAATTACGTTCAAAACACGTTTCAAAAACAAGTGACAAAAGTTTTTAAAATAACCTTGCTTATATTTACATACATTATATTTCCTTTTAAAGAGTTTTTTAACAAATTCTAATTAAATGAATAATTAATTGATTTCATTCTTAAAGTCAGTCTTAAAATTACAAATTAATTTAAGTAAAAATATTAGCATGATAAGTTAAAGATTAAATTGTTTAAAAGATTTTTCTTCACTAACTTAATAATGAACATGGTTAAATTATTGAGATATTAATTAAAAGTTATTTAAAGTTTTGTTTATAAAAATAGTTTGAATTTTCCTTTTGTTTATAAATAAATTATTAATTACTGAAAAAAAACATTTTGAATGTTTACGAATGTTTTGAATAAAAATTAGCAGAAATTATCTGTTATTTATAGAATTACCTATCATTTATGAGAATTACCTTGACACATTTAATAACTATGGATAGCATAGAATTGAATGAATCTACAAATAGTTAAATAAACAAAACACTTCTCATAATTAACTCAATAAAAGCCATTTAATACAACCCTTTAATAGTAATTCCAAAACATTAATGTTTTTAAATGTCATTAAATGTTTGAGAACTAAAAAATATATTTTATTTCTTAATTTTAAATAATTAATGACTTCATACACATCGATAGGACAGTCATTTCCCGACCGGTAAAGTGGCCACCATTTTGGCAAGTAATGAGTTAAGCAAGATCATATTTTTAAGTATTTATTTTAAAAAATAAAATAAATTTTGAGATTTAAGACAAAAAATTCTTTTCATTAAAAGTGTTTTTAAATAAAAAAAAATTTGAAAACAAAGTTTTTATTCAAAACGACGACTATTTTTTTAAAGAGAAATCTGTTGTTTACTCTGTTTTTCAATTATTTTAATTACAAATGTATTTAAAAATTGTTTTACTGAACGATATTCAAATTGAATACAAATTAAATACTAAAGAATTATATAATTTAATTGTGAACTCATTTGAGTTCTTATTTAAAAAAAAGTTTTGAATGTCTCGAAAGCACAGAATAAGGATAAGTGTAATAATTAAGAGTTAAAATTTGATATTATAAGAGAATGTATTGTTTGTGGAATAAAACAGGTGTTGGAAAGAATATAGAAATGAGTGCCGACACCTCCCGAACAGAGACTACATTTAGAAACACTTTCTGTGAACAATCGACGGTCCGGACTCGTCGTACTCTTGTTTGGAAATCCACATCTGTTGGAATGTCGACAATGAGGCCAGAATTGAGCCTCCGATCCAAACCGAGTATTTCCTCTCAGGCGGTGCAATGATCTTAATTTTCATGGTTGAGGGCGCCAGTGCTGTGATCTCTTTCTGCATTCTGTCAGCAATTCCTGTTTAATGAGAGCACCGATTAGTAAAATTAAAACAACTCAATTCTTAATTACCTGGATACATAGTGGTACCGCCAGAAAGAACAGTGTTTGCGTACAGATCCTTACGAATGTCGACATCGCACTTCATAATTGAGTTATATGTGGTCTCATGAATACCGCACGACTCCATTCCAAGGAATGATGGCTGGAACAGAGCTTCGGGGCAACGGAATCGTTCGTTACCGATGGTTATCACCTGTCCGTCGGGTAATTCATAGGATTTCTCGAGTGATGAGGACGAGGCAGCCGTTGCCATCTCTTGTTCGAAGTCGAGGGCGACGTAACACAATTTCTCTTTAATGTCTCTAACGATTTCTCTTTCGGCAGTTGTGGTAAAAGAGTAACCCCTTTCCGTAAGAATTTTCATCAAATAGTCGGTCAAATCACGTCCGGCCAAATCGAGACGAAGGATGGCGTGCGGAAGAGCATAGCCCTCATAAATGGGTACTGTATGTGAGACACCGTCACCGCTATCCAACACAATACCAGTGGTACGACCGGATGCATACAGTGATAGAACGGCCTGAATGGCGACATACATCGCAGGGGTGTTGAAAGTCTCGAACATAATTTGAGTCATCTTTTCCCGATTGGCCTTTGGGTTAAGTGGAGCCTCAGTTAAGAGAACGGGATGTTCTTCGGGAGCGACTCGAAGTTCGTTATAGAAGGTGTGGTGCCATATCTTTTCCATGTCATCCCAATTAGTGACAATTCCGTGTTCGATCGGGTACTTCAGAGTCAGGATTCCTCTCTTAGACTGTGCCTCATCGCCGACGTAAGAGTCCTTCTGACCCATACCAACCATTACTCCCTAAAGACAAAAAGGTATCAAATGAGGACACAATTCAAAGTTTGAGTAAAATATGAAAATCAAATAAATGACAACAAACCTGATGTCGGGGTCGGCCAACAATAGAGGGAAAGACAGCTCTGGGCGCGTCATCGCCAGCAAAGCCCGCTTTACACATTCCGGATCCGTTATCAATAACAAGTGCCGCCACGTCGTCGTCACACATATTGTATCGCTTTTTAATTTAGTTTAAGAACACTAAAAGAGTTTACAAACTTTCGATTAGATTTAAGACAATCGACATAAAAGGTAAAGTTTGACAGTTAAAGGGAGGGTTAGGCTCTTCGCACAGCGCTATAGAAAAGGGCGTATCCTTTGACACATCCACTCATATAATGAATAATTGATTTCAATTAAAAGCAGACAATTATTAGATTTCAGACTAAAACTTATTAAACTTAAGAACAAAATATCAACAATTAATACAAAACAACTGACAAATCAATTAAAAGACAACTTTTGGTATAAAATGTCAAAAACCGGAGACAATGGCGAGAGTGGACTGACATTAGACTTAACACAAACCGTCACTTAAGACTTAAGACAATTGAAGGCATTTGAAGAAACATTAAAACAATTGGTGAAGACTTACCAAAAAAGGAGTAATTATATTATAAATGAGAACAAACGTGTTGTTCAGCACAAGAAATAAATAAGTTTTAATGAATTGGCGAACAGTCGATAGACAACACAATGAATGATATCTCAACTGATTTTTCTCTCTAATATATACAACACTTTTATCTGACACACAAAATGTCAATACTTTTATACACAAATAACAACTTCTGGTATGACTCATACAATACCTTAGATTCTATGTGTTTACTATAGACAGGGGTTTATGTATTGAGCAAAGTATTAGTCAGTGGTTATGTATATGTCCTCAATTATGATTGGCTAAAGTTCGCCGGTTCTACTCATGACGTATGGCTCAAATGCATGACCATATATGGCAATGTTTTTCAGTGGAGGGGAAGAATCAGTAGTTTGAAGGGGAACTCATTGCACACTCAATACACTCAATACACTCAATGCTATTATGCTTTTCAATGTCAGCCAATGAGTGAACTCCACTTCATTTTGATTCAAAAATATTGTTCAAAAAAGGTGCTGTTCTTCCAATTCCTGCAACAAATCCTAACGTTATATTTGAAGCTCAATTAATATTTATTTATTCCTTAAAATTAGACTTGCTAATTATCAACCATGTCTAGTCTAGTGTGTACAAGCTAACCTTTGTTTTATTTAGTGGATAATTTATAAAATGTGTGAAATTATTGAAGATAAGCTAGATAAACTAAATTACCTATCTATATTTAGTGTTTAGAAATTGCGCTTTTGTCCAAATAGAGGACAGGGATTGGTTGCCCTCCCCTTCCCCTAAAGCCGTTCCCATTTCATTGATTTTTAGGCCTTAATGTAATTCATATCAAGTTTTTGTTGTAAATAAAGTTAAATAACTAATGATTAGTAATGAATACAATATTTGATTTCCACTTATAATCATCTTTTCTAAAGAACTCACTCTTTGACTCATAAGAACTTAACTCTTGGTCTTATCACATGAGTTACGCAAATAATCCGGTCATCAGTTGTTTCAGAAATGAGTTATGGAATTCCTGAGGGCTCAGGAATATCGAAATGCCATTTCTAGAGCTCCGGTACTCTTATATTTGAGATTAGAATCAGTTCTAAAACTTTGAAAAGTTTTTAAGTTTTTTAAACTAAATTTTTTCACTAAAACTATATTCGAGTAATTTTTTCATAAATATTTAATTTCTTGTTTGAAGTGTAATAACATTTATTACAATATTTTAATAAAAACTGTTTTACTGAGAACTCTGTCCTTCTTTTATGTTTAAGAGAGCCATAAATCGCTTGATGTTTGTCTGTAAAGTTAATGAACTTGGTAAAACATTTGAATTTTTGATTTATCAACTGATTTGCCTCAAACTGTTTCTCCCAGTTTTGTATTCTTTACCCCTTTTTCCAGTTCTCTGTTTCCCCACTCAATACAACTGTTTGTTTGCTAATCGTTTATATCGGGTTTAAAATTAGCCCTCAATTAAAGTATAACATAATTATAAGAGAATCATAAAAAATACTTCAATTTATTGATGGAAATTGTATTCAAACCACTGTTTAAGCGTTTATTCGTTATTCCATATCATATGATATGTTTTTAATATCAGATTATAATAAATATTATAAATGTTTGTAAAAAAAAGTGTGTTATCATATTTTAAGTAAACGAGAAAACTAATCGCCCATATTTTGCTCATTTTTAATGCTAACCAAAGGGTTTCTGTTGTTTGGGTCGGCCCCACACCTATCATATCAACAATCGCTCGATTGTTGTGTTTTGAACTCAAAATTATAATCTTTTGATACTTTTTTTCTGAATTTCTTTGAATTTAATTTTCATATTTTGAATGAATTTTTTTTCGTATAATTAATATATTTTTTATACTATTTTAAAGTAATATTAATAAACTTGCAATTATTTATAATTGATACTAATTTTAATTATTATTATTCGGCAAAAAATGAGATAAAAGTTTGAATTTTTGCTCTAAAAATACTTAAAATATAAATGAAATCTCATATTATTCACAACCCGTTTATCACTTAATTGTTTTAAATTCAAATATTTGTTTATTTTTAATAATATTTTTGCGAAACAAAAAAAGAAATTCTCTTAATTTTTAACTCATTTTTTGAAATTTAAACATTTGTTTATTAAAAACATATATAAATAGTTTATAATATCGAATATATTGGCACTTATTTTCATTTCCATTAAAAGATAATTCAAAATGAATTCAATAACATGTTTGACACAATTCTGTTATTTGAGCCCTGATTAGATTTTATTTTTTTAAATAGTTTATATTATTTAACAATTCTATCCGAGCAGATGTTCGATTAACTGTACGGAAATTCTCCTTCAAATAATTATTTAAATTACTTTAAAACAATGCACTCATTATTTAGAGATAAATAGTTTGCGAATCGAATCAATTTTTTCTTAAATATCTTCGCAATAATTATCAGTTTTATAATTACCCCTAACCTTAATAAGTTAACAACTTGATCATTACTTCGATTCTTTATGGACAAATATTTAACTATTAAATGCTTATCAAATGAATCAAGGTAATATAGTGAAGGAATTTATGAAACACTCAAATTTGTGATAATCACTATAAAAATCTATATAACTATTGACAGCAGACGTCGACAAGAACTTATCAGAACTACCCTATGGTGTACTTTCTTATCATGAACATTTTCATATTTATCTCAACTCATAGTAATCTATTCTACTTTAATTAAACTATGATTTGAGTCACTTGGTTGTGTCATTCCAAGGGTGAAATACTTCAAATAATTCACTCTCTATTTGTTTTGTGATTTTCCACAAAGAAATAGTTTTTAGGTTTTTATCGCTTTCACTCAATTTATTTCTTTTTTCCCTTTTATTTGACTTTTAATTCTTTGCATTAATTTGCTATCAATTATACCAAGAATTAAATGATAATATTTGACCGAAAAATTTTTATAACTCGAGAGTGAGAGAGAGGGGAGAGGGAGAGAGAGAGAGAGAGAGAGAGAGAGAGAGAGAGAGAGAGAGAGAGAGAGAGAGATCGTGTTATCAGACAATAAAAAGTGTTATTTTTGTAATAAAATGTAAGTAATTGTAATTCAGAGTTAAATAAATTGTTTCAATAAATATATGTCGTCCTGTTTTCTTTAAAATGAACTCGTTTATATAAAATGAGCTTGATTATATATGGCTTTAATAAGCAAAGTGGAGATGAGTCACAAACTTTTCTATTTACAGACAAATGCCATAAAAAATGTATTTGTCTTTATATGTAAGCAAAAGGAAATTAAAAGAACAGAATTAAATGAGTTTTTGTTTTTTTATCTAGGCAAAAAAACTATTTCAAAAGAGGAAATGCAGAGTTTATTTCACTTTAAAAGTTGTAACTAATTTCTAATTTGAGTTTTAAATCTTCAAATTCCTGACAAATTCAGTTAAAATTATTCCGTTCTCTAAAAGGATGAGTCATTTGTTGGTTTGGATTAGTTTTTGGATATTTTATTATAATTTCCTCCGATTATGATATCAATGATTATATATAAAACATTTACTAATGACTCGAATATTTTATTTCATAAGTAATCATAACTTGTTTATTAAATATTTAAGTATAAATAAGTGGAAAAACTGCATTAAAAAAAGACCTTGCTCATTTACCAAAAGGGTTTTATTATTAGCAATTATTTATCGCCGATAAGTCTGTCATAAAATGTAAATAAAATGTTTTGAATGAATCGAAAAAATTGGGAAAAATTGTTGTTTAGATCATCGAAAGGTATGAGTCATTGCATTTGGTTGTCTGAGCGCAGAGGCGGTGCCAAACAGTTAGTAATTGCTTTGGATGTGATCAACGGCTGCCCGAGTGATGACTGTTTGAAAAAACTCAACTGAACTGCTTCTCAACCGCACAGACAATCTGCTCGAGTGACCGGTCCTCTCACTGATCAGCAACTTTCACTTCTCAACGCATAAGTGGCTGTCCTTGAATTCTAATCGACACAAGCGATCAATTGAATGTCCTGTGCTGTACATTGTAAGCCCAGGTTTAGAACCTGACTTTAGAAACAACTCTGGCAATAGTCTCTCAGCTTTCTCTCCTTTTTCACCACCATTTCATCTCTCTATCCCCCTCTCCCTCCCTCTCTCTCTCTCTCTCTCTCTCTCTCTCTCTCTCTCTCTCTCTCTCTCTCTCTCTCTCTCGAGTTTATTAAACTCTTTGCAAAAAACATTAAAAAAGGATTAAATAAAAGACTAACAAAACTAACAATAAATAGATTATTAAGACATCCATTGATTTAAAATTAACCACATTTTGGGTTAAATTATTTTAGAGGAAAAATGTGTTCCAAATTAATTTTAATAGATTTTAGTTGAATACTACTACACATGAATAAATGAACATGCACTTTTAAAAGGAAAGAGGAAAGCCAAGAGTTGCTGCAATTTTGCTGATTCAAGGATTTCGGGTAAAATGAGTTACGATAAATAATTGAATGTAATTTTAGCAGGATAATTTTGTGCTAACATAATGTTTTTAGTTAACCTGAAACACATATTATTGACTCTTTCTATGATTGAATGAGTGATCAAATTAGGGAAAAACCGGTCGATATTTGAGTCGAAAATAAATTGATTCTAAACATAAGTCTTAAATCTCTAGACTTTAAAAACTATTATTTGAGAGTCTGTTCGGAGAGACTCCACACAGAGACGGGTTGTCTGGCAATAAGAGTGAGCGCAGACACAATTGAAGACACACGTGTTTTAGGCATGAATTTAAGAAACTATAAAAGACAAACAATAATTGGAGTTTAAATTAGATTTTGTTTTATTAATAACTTTAAAATTTATATATACTATAAAGCAATTGATAATAACGTGAATGTCATTCAATAAATTATTTAAATCAAGCCTTTAATGAATGCAAAAATAGTTTTCTTTTAATTTGAAAACAAATGACGTCCAGTGATGTCGTGAAAGTAATGACTCATTATAATGAGTATCAATTATAAAGGTTTATGATATCTTAAACGTCATTTGTTCTCATTTTGTGTTTCAAACCCTCATCTCATAAAAATAGGATAATTATTAATTAAGAAATGAATAAAAATTTAGATTTAAATCAATTGCTTTTACTTATTGTTGATTTCATTACAAATTGAAGACTAGATTTTTAACTCTATCTTAAAGTAAACAATTATTTAAAAATATTTTTTAACGATAAATAAAAGTTAAGTTAAAAATAATCAAAAATAGCATAAAAACTACCGCTAATATTGACTTCAATTAAAAGATTATTACTTTTTGTGATTAAGTACTAAATTTTGTGTTCAATTAATTTAATAAAGAGAGTAATAGTTGTGCTTTAATTCGTTAATAATGTGTTTATTTATTAATTAATACTTAATAATAATTTGTGTATTAATATTAATCACATAAAATCAATCGTTTAATCCATACGTAATACCCTTTATTAGTTGTTTGGTCAGTTTTAAATATATTATTTAGCCTTGATAACTTGATATGTCTTATACACCTGTACAAATAATGTATTTAAAAAGGCAAATGATGAGATAAGCAATGCCATTTCATGTCATTTGATTCTATTATAAAAGTGTTGGCATTTAAAGTATAAAATGTTAGGTAAATGTGTGTCCATAAGTCACATAACATTTTATGTGTCAAATGCCAGACAAATGGCAATCAATTACTGTCTTCAGTATGGGTTCAGACCTTTTAGATATAAAGGTCTGGAGAACGGCTCTCGACTCCAGACATCTCATGCAGTGATTAATAACGATATCGTTTTGGTATTTGTTTCGCCGTTAACTCATTGTTTGGATAACCGTTTAATAAACTCTCATATCGTTAGACACGGAGATGGTGTCAAAGATGTCGGTATGGATCAACTTATTGTATTTGTCTCTTAAATCGTTTGTAGTTGTGCTTACTCATTCTGCTCATTCTATTCATTCTTTAGATTTTGTTCATTCAATTGTGAGATGTTTTAGCTTGATAACTCTATTAATAACTGTTCTATTATTATTAAAACTTGATTTTTCAGTTGCGTTTATCTTTACTTCTTTTTTTGGATAAAATTAATTTAGTTAGAACTTAATCTAGGTAATCTTGCACATTTTAAGATAAATTCGTGATATCTGTTGAACTTTAAAAGCTAGCCTAGATGGTAAACTAGATAATTTTTACAAGTTTATCACAAACAAAATTATGATAAGTATATTATATTTGTAAATTATAGTAACCTTGCTCATCTCTTGGCAATCATTTAATTTAGAAAATTATTTCTTTATTTAAATGTAAACGACTTAAATGTAAAACTCAAACGTCTGTTAAAAAAAGTTTCCTTAAAATTGTAATAATTTTAAAATAACATAACATTTATGTTAATTAAACATTACTTTCGCACAACCCCTGACTCAAACCATAATTTAAACTGTCGTTCCTCTGACAAAGACGTGTTTCTCCTATCATTTCAGTCATTTTGATGTCATTTAACTAAATTGTGTCTTAATTTTTATTCATTTCGAAACATAAATTGTTTGAAATTTTACGGATATTTTCACACAAAAACTTCATTAATAGAAATATCATCAGAAAAACCAAAAACTCATTTCTTAACACTTTTTTAATTATAATAATTATTTTTTTGCGATAATTTTAATCTTTTAATTGTTATAACCGTTGATTTGATTAATGGCTTTCCTTTTAAAATAGCATTTAATGTCAGTTCATTGGATGATATGATCGGACACATCCGAAAAGCCAGCGGTCAAGAGGTTAAGGAATGGTCCGAATCAGACAACAACGGAATCGTTAAGTTTGCAAATGTGGAGACCTTTGGCGACACCACTCATACACTTATTGAGCGCAATGATTACCCCAGAGATATGTTCCTTCCAGGATGGACGGGTTCACCCCTCCAGTCGGCCCTCCAGAACAGTGTCTGGTCAAAGTTGTCCCCAATTAACCTGCAATATATAGATCACGTGGCCACCAACCAAAGAGTGGGCAAAATGGGAGACGTTGTCAAATGGTATGTCTTATCGTTAAATCATTACTCTTTCGGTTTGTTTTAATTAGTATTTAATGAATTAATTGAATCAATTAATCAAATGGTTCAACGTTTTTGCAGTCAATTCATTAGTAGATCAGCCAATAATTCAATTAATTAAATTTGTTTTAATGTATTGCCATCAAATGAATGATTTAATAAAAAGAAATAATAAAATCAATGGCTTTCTATAAAAAGAGTTATCTTAAAGACAGATCTGATTCAACTATTTTTCGCATTAAATTAAATTATTTTTTAATTGAATTTGTTTTTAACTTTTTTTTAGTAACGAATATTCAAATTTAGTTTTAAGTTTTCATGACTTTAGAGTTTAAAACTTGATTTGATTCCAGTTTTAGATAAATTATAGTAATTGTTATAAACATTAAGTGGTTATCACTATCTGCACATCACTTAAACCAGTGATGAACAAATAGTTTCTCAATGCAATAATGGTTTCAATTCTCATCGAATCAATTCTGGGCACAAAAATGTGAAAAATTATTATTCAGGTGTTGAGGCAGAGCTCTATTGACCGAAAAATTGTTTTGAAAATAACCCAAACATTATGTGTCGAAATATCTATGGGTTGAGCTGGGATGAGCATGGACACCCTTCATTTCAACACTAATTATTGAATGAGTAGTTTAGTCAGTGAGTTATGATTTTTTTGTTTGAAGATTTAATTTTTTAATGGGTTTAGTCAACAGTTTCTTTAGCTAATCGACTGCCTGTGCCGGTCATAAACTGTGCCATAACTTAAGCCCTTTTTAATTAGATTTCAGGTTTAAGTTTTGAGTTTTTACTCAAGTTTAGTGAATTTTCTTTTAGTGACAGAAATATTAATGAGAGGCACTTCTCCTCAAATGAGAGCTCATGACATAAGTTATAAAATTTCTTAAAAACTCAAATCTTTATTAATTGTCCCTCTTTTTGGTCAACACTCAATGTAAGGGCTGTTCCCAGAATTGTATACAAATTAACAACTCTTTCAAAGGTTCCGATAAGAAATTCAATGAATTGTCTGACAAACAATTTATTGCCCGAAGAGATGTCTGTCATTAGCCTCGAAATCAAACCAAGTATTAAATGGCAAATATATATGAAAATGTAAACTTGGTCTTCAACTTGTAATTTATATCAATTGTTATTCTAATAATTATTGGTTTAGTAATAGTAATGTTTATAATAATTGTCAGAAGAAAAACAACTATAAAATAATTTTTCAATAATTTTCTTATTTTTACACAATTTTTGTTTACCAAACGATTTATAACATATTTTTTTTATTTATTTCAAAAATTTATTGATTTTTAGAAACGAAAGAATAGATTTTTTTCGCTCTAATTATTCACTTTTCGTCGATTAAGAGAAGAATGTCTTAAAGTCAAAGAATTAGTTATTATTAATAAAATAGTCTTTAATTTTATTATAAGTTTATATAATTAAGTGATTTCAGAGTCAGTTTAATCGATTAATAGCTTTAAATTTTCTTTTTCATGAAACACGACTTATATTTACTTTATTTTCTTAGCCATCAATTAAACTATTTTTTGGTTTCAATGCTTTTGAATTTAATTAGTTATTTGAACTGAATATATAACTGGAATCTATTTATTAATTTATTCCGATCATATTTTTTTTCCTAATCTTATGATATCCACGATTTTTGATAAATACTATTGAATAACAAATTATTCGTAAGAGTTTTAATCTATTTTTACTGCATTTTAATTAACTCTCTTTTTATTCTGAGCACAGGTATGAAAACGTTTTGGGTTTCCACAGGTTCTGGTGTACAGACGATACTGTTATTAGTACTCAATTATCTGGTCTTAAGACTACATTCATGGCTAACCATAACGAGTCCATAAAATTGCCAATCAATGAGTCCGGTCCCGGCTCTAAGAAGTCCCAAATTCAAGAGTTCTTAGACTATTACAGTGGACCCGGTGTTCAACACATAGCGCTCTACACTCATGACATTTGCCAAACCGTAGCCAATCTTCGAGAGAGAGGTAATTATAATCAGAACAACTACTTATGTATTCAAAGAAAATATAAATAATTTATTTTTATTACAAAAGTTATTAATTTTTAAAAGTATTTTAACTGAAAATCGTTTGAAAACTTCCCATAACTGATAGTCTAGTTTTGTTTCTTCTAATTATTTTAATGGATAAGTCTTTTGAAATAATACTTATTTTGTTGGAAAACAATATTTTAAAGAAAACATTTCTAAACATTAAGTTCTTGACATTGAATTCTATGAAAATTATTAAAACAATTTGTTATATATTTTTATGAAATAATTACAAATGTCTACACATTTTATAAACATTTTATGTTAATATTTAACAAATTTTTATGAAAAAAGAGCTCTAATTATGTATTATTTTATTTAAAAGTTTGTAAAAATGTTTATTTGTTTCAGTTCTCAATTATTTTGTTTCTATAATTGACTTAATAGGTGTGGAATTCCTCACAACTCCAGACACTTATTATAAACGTTTGAGTGAACGGCTCGAAGACAATAAACTAGTGATCAAACATCAAATTACAAGACTTCAAGAGTTGAATATTTTGATCGATTTCGACCAAAATGGGTATTTGTTACAAATATTTACTAAACCAGTTCAGGACAGACCCACACTTTTCCTGGAGTTAATTGAAAGGCATAACTACAACGGGTTCGGCGCCGGTAATATCAAAGCACTCTTTGAAGCCATTGAATTGCAACAGAATCTGAGGGGAAATCTATGAATACCTAACCTAGAAGGACCCAACTCAAAAAGAATTGCCAAGATACTTTTCATAAGAAGAAGAGGAATTCTTTCTCGAGAATAAAGAGTTTAATTTTAAAGAAAAGTAGTTTTTTCAAAACAAATAATATTTGTTTATACCTTTATTTGATATTTTAAAGTTTTATTTACAAATTAATGATTTCTTTATTATATGACAAATATATCATTTTTACATAAATGAGAAATAGTTGTTAATTATTTCCTTCTAACCATTCACTAAATTTACATATTTTAAGTCAATGATCATTAAAATGGCAAAAATGACATCTTTTGGGCGAATCATTTCTTTAAGATATAATTAACACTTAATTTTAGTCAAATTAAAAGGCATTGAATTGTATTGAATTGAGTCATTCATATTTAAACATAAATATTATTATCCTTTTATTTATGATATAATCCTTCAACTTTTCATATACAGATAATAATAGTATTTAGAAATTATGGCATTTCTATAAAGTTTTATATAAATTAAAAGACTGAGGTTTTTGTGAAATTTATTTAATTTTTAATAATTCTATTTATAGTCAATTATTTTAATTAATTTCCTTATATTTTGACGCGTTTTTATCAATTAAATTAATAATTAATAATATTATGAACTTTTGTGATAATAATTCTTTGTATATTATCTAGGTCCATCTGGATCAATAACCAGATTCATTAGTGCTTATAAAAGGCTATAAAAAAGATAATTAATTAAATGTGATTTAGAAATAAAATAGTTTATTCTTTTACTTTGGAATTGTTATTATATTTATCTTGGTTATTTTATCGGAAATGTAATCTATCTCTTAATTGATTTTTAAGGAAACTAGTCAAGTTATGAGTATCATGCCAGTTTTGTTTGTCTTCTTTTAGTTATTTATTAAATTTTAATAATTCTTATAATTAGGAAATATTTTGCAATAAATAAATAAATTATTGCTTTAATTAATAAATTTTTGAGTTATTTTTGTTGATTTTAATCTTTAATAGAGTTTTAATTTATTTCTTTTTGTGTACTTTATTTACGGAATTTTAAAATTATTTAATTTAATGAAATATTTTTCAAAAATAATAGTTTTTAATCAAAAAATCAATTATCTATACATAAATGTGTCGGAAAATTTTCAATTTTTATTAATTAAAGGGTTCTTTGAAAATCATTGAGTAATAAATAGGGATTTAATTTTCTAACGGATTCATAATTAATGTTTTCTTAAATAAATAAAAATAATTTATTAATTAAACTATAATTAATATTTAATTACAATAATATTAATAATAGATTTATTTAAAATTCAGCATGCATATTTTTTTGAGCTATAAATGACATTTAATCTGAAAATAAGTTTTTAATTTATTACTAATAAAATATTGGTTTCGCTTTTTAGTTAATGAGATTAAAATGAAATAAGAAAAACATTAAAATTATTATCATTTAATTATTTAATAGTTATTTAATCCCTAAAATTTCTGATAAAATAAAGTGAAGATAAAATATAAAATTTTGAAATTCAATAATTCGTCAAAACTTTTCAAAATAAACGACGAATTAATTGTCACAACTCTTGAGAATATTTTTTTTGATGAAATACATGTTTTCGGGAATAAATTTTCAGCAAAAATGAGACAAAAGGCAAAATAGTTTTCATTTGACTATTTTTAAACTTAAATTACAATTAAATTAAAAATATTTCAATGAATTCAAACAATTTATTAACTTTAAAACAAAATTGATTTACGAAATATTGAATGTTTTGACTCTTAAAATGATTCGATAAATGAATTAAAATTATTAAATAAAAGTATATTTTATATAAATAGAGATCTATTCAAATGATTTTCAATAATAATTATTTTAAGAATTATTCTAAGATCACAAAAAAGGTGTGAATTATTAAAAGTTTGTATTACTTCAATTACTTTCCAATTCGCACTAAGACTCGTTACTTTCCAATTGACATCCACTTAAACCACATATAAAT
>JAQFZM010000938.1:0-22909 GCA_034695785.1 Galumna obvia | reverse complement strand
GAATGACATCCGCGTTCACTCTCTTCGACACAAAAGTCGAACCAATGCTCCTTTCATTCACTCTTTGACCCAATTCTCAGTCGAGAACACAATTAGAGTTCAGACCTAAAAAGTATTGAAAATTTTGTAACAAAAGACTGAATCAAATGAAAGCAACAAAACTTAGACTCAATTTTATTCAAAATTTTCTTTATTTTCGATAAAAAAATATTAAAATAAATTCAAAAATTGATTTAAAAGTTTGGAAATGTTTGATCACTGAAATGAAGTGGTAGTCATCGGTTCAGTTCGTTTAAGTCGATTACAATTTTTGTTTTGTTGGGAAAGAATTGTTTGGTTTCAATGTTTGCCATTTGGAGCAGACGTTTCGATGCAATAAACTCCGGTTTATCCCTATATTTGTCAGATATGAAGACAACTCTTTTGATTCCGGACTGAATTATTAGTTTTGAGCACTCATTGCAAGGAAAGAGTCCCACAAAAATGGTACAATTCTTCAAATCTGCGCTGTTTTTGTTGAGTATAGCATTGAGTTCTGCGTGACATACATACGGGTATTTAGTGTCGAGGATGTTCTCTGCGCTCCGATTCCAGGGAAGTTCGTCATCACTACAACCGATAGGCATTCCGTTATAACCGATGCCAACAATTTTATTATCTTCATTGACAATACAGGCGCCCACTTGACTGCTCGGGTCTTTACTTCTCATGGCTGATAGAAATGCTACAGACATGAAGTATTCCTCCCACGAGAGGTAATCCTCTCTTTTGCCAACTCTTGATATCGAAGGCCTTGTTTTGTTACTTTCATTTTCACTCATTTTTTTATTGAGGATTTGAGACAACTTTTTAAATGTTGTTTTAATTATAGATCCTAAAAAACTACCTTGCTATTTCCTAACAATTACCTTGCTAATATTTTTTAGTACGTTGTTTGAAACAAATGTATTGAAAACATTTGAATTCAAACTTTTATGATATAACAAAACTTATAATAAAAAACGTCTCAAAAATCATTGAAATACTTTTCACTCGACTTTTCATTGATTCTGAATTTAAATTAAAAATTAATTTAATTAAAAGATTTTAATTTTGATGAAAATTTCCACAAAATTAATCTTTAATTAAAAAGTTTAGATATTTTTTGTCAAAAACTAAAAATCTATAATTTTTTAAAAATGGACGTAATTTATGAAAAAAGTTCATTTGTTTGATTTGATTACTAAAAACTGATTTCTTGATTGAGATGTCTTTCCGAGAGATGAAAGTCGCGGGTATTCGTGAGCGCGACCTCTTATATAAACTTATGATTAGGTTTGGGATGAGATAACTAAAACTCTTTGGATGACAACATTTCTTTGTTTAATAGTCAACTGTTTTATGACGGCCACCAAAATCTGGCCATTTCTTTGTCAAATGCGGCGAAAGTGACGGACGCGTGTCCACCATCTGATAGATTACTTAATTTGGTTTCGGTCGCCATTAAATCAGAAGAAGGTTTGACCCAAAGAAGAGTTAAAATATCTTAAATGTTGTATTAAATAGAGAGTCCACTAAACGGTGATGTCGTTCATCCGGGGACTGGTATTGACTTAGACTTTGAAACGGAACGGACGGGAAGTTCAGTACAAACGAGTCAATATGAGACGGTTTACGTGACCTCACATAAAGGACCATGTAGAGCTGGCGCTTTCTCTCCTGACGGACAATTAGTGGCCACCGGTTCAGTCGACGCATCCATTAAGATCTTAGACGTCGAACGAATGATTGCAAAGAGTAGTCCCGGCTCTGACTTACAAGACTTAAACCCGATTCAGAGCGAAACGCATCCCGTGATTCGCACTCTTTATGATCACATGGAAGAGGTTTCTTGCGTTCAGTTTCATCCGACAGAATTACTTCTGGCGTCTGGTAGTCATGATATGACTATAAAACTCTACGATTACGCAAAACCATCGGTCAAAAGAGCCCTCAAATCAATTCAGGTTTAAAATAGATTTGTTAACAAATTTACATTAAAACAATGTTTCCAAAGGAGGCGCATATCGTCAGATGTTTAGCATTTCATCCGTCGGGTGACTATATCTTAGTCGGGACACAACATCCAACTCTACGCCTTTATGACGTAAATACCGCTCAATGTTTTGTATCGGCCATACCTTCAGACCAACACACGGGTCCCATCACTCAAATTAATTACTCTCCAAATGCCTCCCTTTATGTCACTTCTTCTAAAGACGGAGATATAAGACTCTGGGATGGAGTGAGTAATCGGTGCATAAATGTGTTCCCTCGAGCACACGACGGCTTTGAAATTTGTTCCGTTGTTTTCTCCCGAAACGCGAAAGTATTTTTCCAAAGGATTTTCAAAAGGATTTAATTCAATATTTGTCTAACAGTACGTCCTTTCGAGTGGAAAGGATTCATTAGTCAAATTATGGGAACTCTCAATGTCCAGATGTCTGATTGCTTATACGGGAGCGGGCGCTTCAGGAAAACAAACCCACAGAGCACAGGCATGTTTTAATCACACTGAAGATTATGGTATGAGTTTCAGTTTCTTATTTGAAATTAAGACTTATGTTTAAACACTTTTGTTTAGTTCTATTTCCTGACGAGAAGTCAACGAGTCTTTGTTGTTGGGATTCACGTAATGCTGAGCGACAACAACTCTTATCTTTGGGACACAATAATGCTATTCGACAGTTTTGCCATTCATTAACACAACCGGCTTTCCTAACCTGTAGTGACGACTATAGGGCCAGATTTTGGTACAGAAGACCCGAAAATGTTAGCCTTCCGTAAAACACATTTACTTTTCATTTTAGCATAAATTCATTTTTATTTAAAAATTTAATTGATTATCAATTTTTGGTATAATTTTGATTTTTTTATTAATTAAGAACTCATTCGATTAAATTCTATTCATTTTAAGTATAAAATATGTATAAAAACTTACAAAAAAAAGTGTAAAAATGTCTCAATAATTGAAACAATGTTTTAATTATGAAATTGTTGTCAACTCTTGAACTTTTGTTTAAATGGATTTAAAGATTGAATCCATTTTTTATTGACTTTTTTCTTATTTCTGTCTGAACTAAGAATTGGATCGCTTTCAGAATTATATGATTTTTCAGACGTTTCACTATTTATTGAACTACAAATGGAAGACTGAGTAGAAATCAATGGCGGAGCAGTAGGTTCGGGACTAACGTCTGGAATTGACGGAAATCTTAATGAATCTTCTGATGAATCCGAAGAAATTGACGGCAATTCTAAAATAGTGGGACGACTGATATGACTTTCCTGTCGATAAATGATTGAGTTATTTCTGACATCATTTTTAATGGAAGTGACCAAACGATTCCACGACCAGTCATTTGTATCATTACTTCTTGTCATATCAATTTTTGTGAGCATTCGTACGATCGCCGGTAAATCACATTTCTTGTATATAATTGGAATAAGTTTTCTGTTGCGCTGTTCAATGGCCAGACCCGTTGCGAACATCGTTTGAAATCCACATTCGGGACAATTGAGAAAATCGGGTGAAAGTATTATCAAAACTTTTCTGCACTGAATGTCAATGACTTCAGCAAATGATTCATAAGCCCACGAACCAAGACTTAGATCTCTGTCTCGAATGAAAAGACGGAAACCTATCTATTGTTCCGACAAAAAGTTTAGATAAAAATTTAATTTTAAGCATTACTTTTGGAGATTCGAGAAATTGAGACAATTTTTGAACGAAATTCAAATCATTGTCTGCATAACAGACGTACGCGTCGTAAGTAATGATCGCTTCAGAGGTCGGAATCGATTCTAATTCCAAACTTTTTTCTAAATTTTAAAACTTTTGGTTAAAATGTATTTAAAATAAAAGTATATTTTAAGACCTGAATATGGATTAAAATGATTGCCATTAATATAATGTTTAGCGTCTTTGAGGAAGACAGGAGTCATATCATCGATGACATCAAATCTCTCGATTTGTTCAATCATTTGAATCAATTGATTCAAATTAGTGTCACTTTTATTACAATAGATATCGAGTAAACTATTGAAGGGATCGTTTGAACGCAAAATTGTATTTATGATGGCATAAGAAAAGCCCATCAATTGTGCGATTCCTCTGTAGTCTCGGGAGAGTCCACTTCCAGTAGAGATATATTGCTGTCCGTTCAGGTATTGCGACAATTGATGTCTCGTCGATAAACTCAAGGCTCGAATCGGAACTAAACACAAATCTATCTCTTGATTATCACTTTCCCTCTTCTGTTCCAACATTTTTGTGTCGTTTAAGAAGAATCAGATCTCTTTTTAACAAAATTACTTCATTTCCTAAACTATATTTAATTAAAATTGTATTTCAAAATCAATTTAAAAGATAACAATATTGTGTTGACAAAAGTAAACAAACAAATGATGTAAAGCCAATGACAAACAATCAAAACATTCAATAAAACCCATTTATATTAAATTAACTCATTATATATTGATTTTAACAAATAATTTTATAATTTATATTAAATAAATATTTATAAAACTATCATTAATTTATTTTTAATTTATTTTGATTTAACAAAACAAAATAATTTAATAAAAAATATGAAATAGTTTTGAGATTTTAGTGAATAAAAAATAGTGAATTTAAATTTTTTTAGAGACAGAATTTATAACAAATTGATTGCAGTTTTAATTAATTATGAATTCAATTCTAAGAGGTATTAATTGATTTAATTATTAAATATATAATTATATTATTTATTAAAAAAAGGTATCAATAATTTGAGACAATTCTCATTAAAAGCCATTAATTTTAAGAAAACAAATCAATTGATTGCTTTTCAATCAACTGTTTTTCAAACTACAGAAGATTTGAAACAATCAGAAGAATATCGAAAAGATTTGGTATTTAATCTTAAGTTTTAATTATAATTAATATCTGTATAAATCAATAGCCGGACCAAACTCTGGCCAATCCATACCGAAAAGAGAAACGTCAGTGCATTTTATGTAAATATGGTATTGAAATCGATTACAAAGTATTGATTTTTTACATTTTTTTATTCAAATAATTAATTAATTTTTCTTTTGAAAGAATGTCCGACTTTTGAGTCAATTTGTGTCTCCATATACGGGACGTCTCTATGATAAGCACATCACCGGTTTGTGTGAAAGACAGCAAAGAGTTGTCCAAAGGGAACACCGAAAAGCAGTTCGTTATTCATTGATAAGTCCTGTCTATAGAGACCCAAACTATTATAGAGATCCCAAACTCTTCGATCCGACACAACCCGAACGACCAAATCCTTATTAAACAGTTTATGTTTACTTTATATATAATTGAAATAATAAATAGAAAACAAATTTGAATAAATGGAAAGTTTTATTCGGAAGAATAAAAATTACATCAATTTTTACAATAACTTTATATTTAATTTTGTAATAATTGAAATAAATTTAAATAAACAAATAGATTACAGAAAACATTTTAAAAAATGGATAAAATAATACAAAAGCTTTGGTTCTTATAATTAAACAAAAATATAACTCCAATAATGACTTAATATTAGATGTTTTGTATAAAATTTAATGCATTTCTATTCTAAAACTTAAGTCAATTAAACAAATTGTGTTTAACATAAAATAAGTGACTTATTTGGCAATACTTCGATAATTTGATGACTTAATATTTAGTGATTTATTATTCAATTTATTAATGACTATTCAAATGGTTTTCAACACTAAATGTTTATAATTCCTATTTTAATGAATTCAAAAATTAATGAAATAAACATTTGTTTGCAATAAATATAAACTTTTCCTTTATTTTCAACCTTTTGTGGAGGACTTCAAGAACTGACTCAAACATCAAAACAATATTTAAACTAAATGTTTGACCAAAAAGTGATCATTGGTTTAAAGCTAATCAAAAAATATGAATTTATCTTTATTTTCGTTGACCACTCATTCCTAACGCTTTTTGGTTAAGCTCTTCACTAATACTTTAATAACTTTATTCTTATTGAAAATATCATTATTTGATTCAAAAAACTAATCATTTGTAAGCCTTGAGTTAAGAGTAGGCCTTTCCTTCAAATATAGAGTAATTCGATATATATTTGTTGAGTAATAGAAAAATTACTTATATTTCATTACATAATAATCCAATTGAACCCCTTTTTACCAAATATTTAACCATAATCTCAATCAATAATTAGTCCAAAACATCTCATTTTACTCAAGAGTTAATAATTAAGAAAATTGAAGTATAAATTGTCGAATTAATAAGATTGTTATTAATGAGAGCATTTACCTTGCAAATATTATTATATTATGTTAGTTTAATGTTAAAGAATTTATACCTCAAATGATTGTAGATTTAAGTTATGGTTTGTGTTTACAAACTCCTATAAAATGAGATTTTCTTTTCTAAATTAATTATTAATTATAAATTGAGAGCTAAAACCGATAGCGTTAGTTAAGTGCAGTTTTGTTTCTTTACTTAATTATAGGTATTTGACGACAGCTTTCAGAACCACTTATTAAAAGTTCAATCGATTCAAAGTTCAAACTATTAATTCTTTTAAGTTATAAATAATTTCCTAAAATGACTTCACAATTATATTTGGATTTACATAAAATATTTAGAATTAAAGACATTAATTGTAAATAAAAGAATAAAATTATTAAAAGAGCGATAACTTAACGATTAAAATATACTTCTCTTTAAGGAATGCATTAATTTTTGAGAGAATCAAAGAATTTAAAATTCAATAATAATTCCAATCTTTGGTAATAAATGTTAAATATTTGTTAAACAAAATAATTTTGTTTTAAAATCTTTCAAATTATGATTATATTCATTAAAATTGTTGATTGTTTGCAGACCTGTTCTCTTCAAAAAGCGTTGACTGCGGCAGCAAATAAAGCCATTACAAGTAGAGTCAAGTATTGCTGAGCGCCCGGAGAGCCACTAATTACCAATTGGAGCGGTGGGTGAGGATCATAACTCTCAGACCAACCGACGGGATTGTGGGCATAAACAATGAACTGATGAATACCAGTGGGAACGTCAACATTGATCTCATATGTATTGTTGTTGTTTGCAATTCTGTTCGCTATTAATTCAAAGTTTTGTTTAAATAATAATTATTTCAAAATTAAATTTAAAATGAAATTACAAGCATTGAAATAAACATGGTGACTGTCAATCTCCACTCTATAGATATCAATCGGTGGCTCCACTTCTGTATTATTTACAGACAAAACTAAAATACCTAAAAATAAATTAATTTTAAAAATTAAATAAAAAGTATAGTTTAGTTACCGTTCGTATAGTGATATCTGTCGAGAATTGGCGATTGTGGTAATTGTCCAATGTTCAATACAAAAGTCATGGTTGCCTCACCGATTTTATTAGTGGCAGAGCACTGGAATTTCTTATTATTTCCTTCGGGATCACCAAAATTATTCCTAATTTGGTTGATATCATTGTATTCAAGTCGAAGAACACTCAAATTTTCTGCGCTATGAATGGAATGCTTCGCATGTTTTAATGGAAAGTCAGAAGATATGCGTCTTCCGTTTCCAAGAGTCCAATAAAAATTTGCTGGGGGATCCGCATTGACGAGACAGGTCACATTCACTTCAATAGGATTGCTTATTGAGTTCTGACTGTCCGAAATCCAGACATTCCTTCGAGTATTTTCAGGGAATCGCGGCTTAACTTAAATAAATAAAATAAACATAAAAATTATATACTTTATGTGATGACTTGCTTTTACTTACACTGAACTCTCAAATCGATGTCAATTGACTTAACTCCAGTCAAGTATTGGTTCCCATAATTGGCTTCGCATACATATAACCCTTCGTTTTCTTTCGTCAGATTTTTAATTTTTAAAATATTTTTGATGTTTTTCATGTTTAGGTTAGGATTCATGTTAACCACATTTTCGAAAGTGAACTGTCCCTCGCCTTTAATCAAAGTAATCGTTTAGTAATCAAATAATTATGGTTTTGTTCATACTTTTGATGGTTTAATCGTTATTTGAAAAACATTTGTTATTTGCTATTAGTTTACAAGACATGCATTAATTGTTTTTTTAGTTAAATTGTTATTCTTTTTGATAAACCAATGAAAACAAACCGCTTTTTATGGGAAGATTATTATGAGTCCACTGTAACTCTGTCTGGGCATCTGACAACTCGCTATCAAATTTAGCCATACAGGGCATTGTAAAGGTATGGCCTTCAATACCGGTGTGCGAGTCTTTATTTCCTAAAATCAAAATTTATTAATTGAAGGAAATTCTAAGCTTAAGGGTTACCCTTCATATCAATTGAATTGAAGATTTTAATGGACACATTTGCGGTGTTTATTGTATTTCCATTCTTTTAATATAAAGTTTTAAAATAATTAAAAGTTTAACTCTTAAATCAATTGAATGAATTACCACAATATGTTTGCACTGATAAATCCCGGAATGTTTTTTGGGAGAACTCATTATAAACAATTTCAGTGAACGACCCGATTCTTGAACATAAAAGGGTGCCTTATTGTTGTCCTCAATCGGTTCCCCATTCGGTGCAAACCATTTCAGAACTCCTATAATATTAAATTATATGTAAATTACGATATAATTGTTATTATATATACCTTCGGTCTCTGATTTGTCTCTATTACAGGTCAGGAATAATGACTGTGTGTTCCAAATTGCTTTTGTCTGATCCTTAGGAAGAATTTCAATGCCTTAAAGAGTAATATTTTTTAATTAATAATTTATATTTAATAAAATGTTTAATACGATTATTGACTCATTGACTCATTGACTCACTTGATATTAAAGTTTGCAACGAAAAAATAATTACCAAAAGAAGACCACAATTAGTATTTGTTCGCAATTCTGGACTATAACTGAGTATTGATCTAAACTTCATATTTGTTGAGCAAATCATTTATTACTATTCGTCGTAATTCAGTTGTTATTAGTTTTGAGTTTAAAATATATTAATTATTTCCGACAAATAATTTCGATCTAAAATTGAATACAATTATTAATTTTATAAAAAGAAAAATTGAATTCAATATAAAACCAAAACTTTAGGAAAAAACAAAATTTTATAAAATAATTGCAAAAAAATAAAGATTTCGATCAAAAATATTTGAAAGCAACGAATTAATGAACCTTTACTTAAAGTTTAGAATTACATGTATTTAATATATCGACAAAAATTGAAATCAATTGAAACTTCAAAACAAACCTCAAAAGCTTTTGGAATATTTCAGTGATTAGTAATTATTAGGAATTTTTGGATTAAATTTCAAATCAATTGATTTATTGAATCGTTATATTTATTGTTAATTAGAGTCAAATAAACAATTAATTGATTTGTTTTGAAGGATATTATTTGGCGTCAAATTCTTTGGTTGAGTTCAATAATTGAATCTTCGAAGCGCTTTAGTCCTATCACTGACTCAATTGAATGCAGACTCTCTCAGACGTCGCCAAACAGTGAGCAGTGGTTCGACATTCAGTGCTGACGACACCCAACGACTCACTAACGGTTTCCAACTTTCTATCGATCAGAAACTGAGAATCGCGTGTTTTTGCGGAAAAGTTAATGCCTTTCAGTAGTTTGTCATTCAGTTGTCCCACACTTTGATTACCGCCATTTGAGTCATAGCTTTCAACAAATTACAAACTGTAATATATTTACCGCTTTTTCTTTAGACATAGACTACTACTCACTGCCACTAATAAATGGGAACTAAATTATTGATTGTGAAGGTTGAGTTCAACACTCAGTGTCTCTCAATTTTATTCATTTTGTTTATAACGAGCCAACCGTTCACTAAAACCAACCCATACTCTTACAATAGACTGATTCCTCTCATAAAGAAAAGTTTGTCCAATAGTAGGATAGAAATGTTATTCTATTCCACTTTCATATCATTAACTAATGATTTACGGGATTTTCAATTACCAATTGTTTACTTTTTAATCCTATAAACTGTTAAACAAATGTATGAAAATTTTACAATAAATTAATAAATCATTTTTTTAATTACATTCAATATTCTATAATTTAATAAAACTTTTATTCTGAGCTCTCATTTAGGAAAGTGGCCCAACATTAAAGAGTTGAGAGATTCTGTGTTTACTAGAGAGGAGTACTACTGGAGTAGTAAAAACAAGCAGTCATTTGGTGGTCGACACAACTCTAACGACTTAACGATTGCGAGTCTATAAACTGAACATTAATTTTGTAAAATGAATTCGCGATTGACTTTCAATCAAATTTATAGCAATTATTTTGAAAACATTTTAGAAATGAAATATTTGTCGACATTCGTGTCATTAATCTATTATTTATTTATAGGAAGTGATTCTCTACTGTAGAGACTCTACGCATTCCTCTGCTTATTATCAATTAATAACTTTTTATAGTTTTACATAAAACCATTTTTTAAAAGAAGAAAATTGTCTTCAAAATTGAAGCAAGGCCAAATGTCTAAATGCTTTTATAAAGAAACTTGATAATTTGCTGAGGGTTTAAATATATTGAACCTAACGATATGCATATAGTTGACCTTGACACTCATTGGCATTTAACTTATTTATTATAATAAATGTAAAGATAAATGTTTAGATAAGTTTAACCTAAAGTATAATATTTTATGTTTAGTATTTGTTTTGAAGACAAAAAACATTTGTTAAGCTAAGGGTCAGACAAAACGTACGAATTAAATGATTTTATTCTCTCCTTTTCTTATGTTTACTTCACGAGAATACGACCCAAATATGAGAATAGAATATAAGACCGAAAGCCTATAACCCAGTCTTCAAAGAACTGCATTAAAGCTGACATTCAATGTATTCAATTTGGGATAGTTTTGTGATTTTGCGTCAAAATATTAGACAACAAATTATGTTTTGGTTCGCATTTGTCTCTCAAATCAATCCTTGAATTAAATAAGACTTCGTATTCACTCAAAACTAATTAAAGTTAATCTCATATTTTAGATAAAACTAATATAAATGAATTGAAGGCAATATTTATTCAATTAAATGAATGGTTTTAAAGGGAGAGACAAACAAAGAGTGTTTTATGAGACGATATTCGCCGTAAACTATGTATTCATTCATTGATTTGCGTTCATATGATTGCAATTTTTGTTTGCATTGTTTTCAGTCTTAAATGTTTTGAGTATTGCGTATAGACTTTAAACCAAAGTTTACATCAAAACTGATTTCTTAATATTATATCGTTTTAACTGATTTGTCGTCAATTTTGTTATAAGACTTCAACACTTCTTAAAAAGATTTGAGACAACAATAATGAAAGAAATGTGTGATTAAGAGTTGATTTCATTGTATTTATTGATAATAAATCAATACATCAGTTGAAGACCAAATCGATTGTCGTCCCTATCATTAGGTATGGCTCAGGCATTAGCTCATCACGACTTCGATGACATTATTGAAGAAATTGAGAGCAACAACAGCGCAAACAGTAATCCTTTACCCGAATTGTGCCAAACTATGGAACCGATTGTTATTCGAGGCAACGGAAACATAACTTTGTTCGGTCTGTCCAATGGTTTTACCGATTCTTTTCCGCCATCGCTATTGGGAAGAGTTTCGCGCGAAGAATTTGAAAGTACTGTTCATCGGATCAATTCATTACTTCGGGCCCAACACTCAACAAATGCCAAACTATTGATATTGGGTTGTCTTTGTTGTTGTTGTTCTTTAGGCTGTTCTCTTCTTTGGCCAACTCTTGCGCTCTCAAAAAGAACCAAAAATGCATTGGAAAAGGTCTTCATTTTTGTTTATATCTATTATCTCTCTTTAGTTTATTTCTCTAATAATTAAATCGATTTATTGGTTAACTAATTGTCAATCGATTGAAAAATATATTTTTGTTTAATTTAGTTATTGTCTCACGAAAACTATAAATTGTATCACAAATTGGGTCTAAATTGGCGTTTGGCTAAACAAAGATGTCATACAAACCATTCATTTATGGAATATGTTTTGGTTATCGAGTTTTTGCCGAAATTACAGTTATATCAACCGGATTAATGACTAAAACACAATCCCCGATACAATCATTTTATCGATTATTTTTAGTTCATTTTATTTCACTTAAATCTCATCGTTTTAATCAAAAAAGTATTGATTTTTTTTGAGCTGAAGCTTAAAATTTTTAATCAAAAGAAAGGGTTGAAAAACAAATCTTTTAATTCAAAATATTAGCAAAGAATTCAACAAAACATCAGATCTATAGTCGCAAAATCAGCTCTAATTGCCATTAGATTATAAATGGAATGTATTTCTATCGAATGTATTGAATGTATGGATAATTTTCTACACTTAATGAGGAATTGGAATCCATTCCTTATATGAAATATAGTTTAAAAGTGATTCTATTTTCGAGAGAAAGGATTAGTTTAGGTTCGGTTCTATTGTCCGCTTTTTAAAAATGTCAGCCAAACGCTGTTTCAGTCATACCTCAACTCTTCAGCACTGAATTCAGGCGAAGTATTCATTGATATAACACTTCCTTCTAATCTTCAAAAGCATCGAAACAAAAGAAGTGATTTTGAATCTCATTAACAAATTATTGCAGACATTTTCATCATTTATTGTTTATAATTAATTGTATTTATATTTTAGAATTAAATTATTATTATTATTATTATTAGAGTTTATTTAATTCCTTATACCAAATATTCACTGCATTTTTCATCTTTTTATCTGTTAATCGAATGATTGAATCAATCATTTTGTGTATATATTTATTTTAATTCTCTAATAAAATCTTTTAAACGATTTGTAAATAAAATAATAATAAAAACCTATTCTTTAAATTAATTTCAATTAAAAGTTTAGATGAATTAAATCATTGAATTAAATCCTCTATTTATGAGTTCATATAAATCAGAGATTTTCTAAAAAGAATCACTATTTGAGTCAAATCTTTTTAAGATGAGCAAGATGACCATTTCACTTCATATATAATTTGAATGAATAAGAAAAGGTGAACTTATAGATTGAACTTTTTTGTTAACTCAATATTAATAAATTATAGTACAGTGTATAGTTACTATAGTGAAGGGTTATCTTGCTAAAATATTGTAATGATATATCAGAATCTCCTAATCAATGAATGTGCTTGGTCACTGGATTCAGTAATTATAATAAAATATTTGTGGTCAACTGCGGTTCACTAGATATTAATAGTTGGCCTCAATTCTAATACAATTGTAATATAATTGTTATATAAGTTTTGGAATGAATGAGTGATGTGTTGCCACAACAAACCTCTGTTTCCATTACATTATTCCTCGTTTGTCATCACTTCTATTGAATTTTGAATTAAAATTAATTGAAATAAATGGCAATCGATTGGAATTATTTATTTGATGTCAAAGTCGATGACCTCAGCGATGATAGTTTGGAATCGCTTTACGAAGAATTAATCAAGGTAATTATTTATATAACCAAATTTATGTTATTGACTCCAATTTTAAAATTTTAAATTTGAAATTTAAAAATATTTTATTTATTTTCTAAAATATAATAAATTTGTATTATTTTTATTTAAAATATAAATCAATAAAAAAATATTCAGTTAATTAAATGGTATTCTCTTTGAAAGTTTGATCCCAAAAATGAAGAAAATATTGAAAGACTAAGAAAGTTATTGGAAGTGAGTCAATCTGTTTTGCAAATAAAGTCAGTTCAGGCAGAAGTGGCCATAGAAGAGATGAAAGAAACCACAAAAAAGTTTGACACAAATGAAGTGGAAATCCTAAGGAAAGAGTTAGAGATGTTTAAGAAGTCTGACTTCAAAGGAGAAAATATTGGCTACAAATTAAGTGAAGCCAATAATACTATAATAGAATTGAAGAATAGTATCGAAACCAAAGAAAGCGAAAACATTAAACTTAAGAGAAAATTAAATGATTTGCAAAATACCATTGATTTCAGAGAAAAAGAAGTATTGGCTCTCAGATCAGAATTGGAATCACTTAGAGATGAAATGGAGAGTCAAAGACATATCAGTGACGACACAAATGATAGAGAAGAGAGTTTAGAGAAAATTAGAGAAAAGAATCAACAAATTCAAACACTTTTGGATGAGTTGAAAGACGCGGAAATCCTTAACTTAGAGCTGACCAATAATTGCAAAAAACTTAAATTAGAGCTTAAAAGTGCTACAAATGAGTTACAGATTAGTTGCAACCAAATGGAAATGATGTCCAAACAAATCAATGAATTGAAACAATTAAATGAAGACTTTCTCTCAGAGAAAAAGTTTTTAATGGAAGAAATCGAAAGAACTAAACAAAACCTCAATAAGTATGAGAGCGGAGACCGAAATCTTATCGACGATTACGTCGACAATTTGAAAGATTTGCAAAATTTGATTCGAATTAAAGACGAAGAATTAATTCAATTAAAAGCTTCAGCTCTTATTCCAGACGAAGAACTTAAAGAATTGAAGAAAAGAATGAGTAAAGAGTTAGAAGAGAGAGAAAAACAAATCGATTTACTTAAGTCTCAATTGAATGAAGCGGTCAATGATATGGAAACCCAAACAGAAATCATTAGATCATTATATCAACAAAATAAAGGCGACGAAGAAGTGTCTAAACTAAATGATAAGATATCTGTTCTCAACACTCAACTCAAAAGTACTGAAGAAGAAGCTCTAGCAAAAGATGAGGAACTTTTAAGTTTAAGGAAACGTATCAATACTTACGAGAGGGGAGAGTATGGACTGAAAGATGCCCTCAAAGAAATCACTGATTTGACTAAACATCTCAATAATAGAGACCAAAGAATTGAAGAAATGGTTCAACAAATGAATAATTTAAAGTTAGATTTAAACGAAGCAGAAGATAGTCTTAATGGGATCACTGAAAGAAAAGACACTAAAAGTGACCAAGATAAACCTAAAACATCTAAAACAATAATAGAGGAACAAAAAATTAGTAATAAAAGGGATAAAATCAAAATATTAGAAATGGAACGAAAAATACTTGAATTGGAGGACCAAAAGATTGCTTTAACTGAAAGATTAAGTCTCAATAAATCTGTTGATAAATATAAGAGAAATCAAGAAATTAATGATTTAAAAGAAAGTCTTAATTCAATTGAAGCGGAAAATTCTGAACTCCATTTAGGAATGAAAGAAATCTTAAGCGGTATTCGAGAAACTGATTCTCAGAGCGATTTGATTATAGAGTGTCCAACACTTGAGAGACTCTGCAAACTAATAGAGAGCCGATCCATCGCTAGTGATCTGACAAATGTTATCGCATTAAAAGCGGAACTCGACTTAGTTAGGGGTCATAACGAACAGCTCAGGACTGATATGAGATTAATGAGAAGCGATTACTTGAAAGTTATCTCTCAATACACTCAAGACTTACTCGAAAATGATATCATTTTTGATGAATTTGAGGACCAAAACAAAAGTCAAACCAATTCACAGGTTTTCCAGAAATTAATTAATTTTTCCGATAAGAAAGAAACCATTTTTACAGACAACGAAGACAACAATCAAAATGTTTTTCAACAACAAAAACAACAAAACAAAGAAGAAGAAGAAATAATAGAAAAAGAAGACAAAAATGAAGACAAAGAAGAAGACAAAAATAAAGACAAAGAAGAAGACGAAAAAGAAGAAGATGAAGAAGATGAAGAAGAACTAGGTCAATTTGACATCAAAAACGAAGAATTGAATGTCAGTCAACTATTAGTTGTCGATAAAGTTTCGGTCGAAACCCAAACGTTTCCAATCATTGAAAAGAAGGAAATAATTGAAAAGAAAAACATTGAAATGAAAAATATTTGGACACAAACCGACACTTTATCTGAAACCATATCTCAAACAAAACCATTAATTGAAACAACAAATAAATCAGATGTCAATGAAATGACATCGAAGACAATGTGTGAAAACTGTCCAAAACTGATGAAAATTGTAAATTTCTTAAAAGATTGTATTGAAAAGTTGGAACAAAATATTAATTGTAGTGAAACTAAATTTTTGCATCGATTAGAACTCTTACAAAATGAGAATAAAGTGAGTATTTCTCTTAAAGTAATTTAATTAAAGATAATTCACTAAAATTTCAAATTATTTTTAAAAATAGAATTTGAGCTCAAAATTAAGTCTAAAAGAAAAACAATTAAATGAAAGAGAAAAACAAATAAATGAATTACAAAATAAAGCCATTAGTTATGAATTAATGATCGCCACTCCATTTGACACTCCATTAGACACTTCACTAAAAGAAGAGAATAGGATCGTAACATATAGAGGACCCGAATCTAATCGAAATCAATTCAAATCGGATTCTAAAACAGATTTGTCTTTGAGTTGTAAAACTGTTTTAGAGAGTGTTATCAATTGTTTGCAGGTTATGTTTCATTTTGTTTTACCTCTTTTACAATTAATTAAATGTTTTGCATTTTAGGCGCGACTCCAACATAAGGATGAGTCTATCCGTCAGTACAGAAGTATGTTATCGGAGACCAAACAAAACTTTGAGAATGAAATGATTCGACTCTTAGAAAGTATTAGAGAAAACGATAGAAAAAATTCAATTGATTTTAAGCAAATGATAGACAACGAAGAATTGGAGAGCGCTCTCAAGAGTTGTGTCAATGAACTCGAACTGTAAGACATTTGCCATTTAAGTAATGTTATAACAAAACATTTAGTTGTAAAACAGAATTAAACTCAAGGATTAGTCATTTAGAGAACGAATTGGAGGCAAAATCTGCAAAATTAATGGCATTTGAGAACGAAAACGTTGAACTCAGATTCAAACCAAAGACACCAAACAATCAGTTGAAACAAACCATTGAAGAGATGAGAGAAGAACTGAAACAAAAGGATTCAGTGATTAGTAGTTTGAGTAAAACTATCAAAGATGACAGAGCTATGAGAGCCCTATCACTCAAACGACCAAAAGATGAATCAATAGTTAGAGAGAAAAAAGTGGAAAATGAATTGTTTCAGGAAATCGCAGATTTGAGAGCAATCGTTGAAACACAAAAGAAAACTATTAGTGGTTTAGAAATAGTTAAATGGGATCTCGAAAAGAATATCAAAGAATTTAAGGAACAGTTGAAACAAAAACTGAAAGATAAAGACAATGAAATTAATGAATTGAAAACAAAAATTGAAAAAATTAAACTAAAACTCAATAAAAATGAAAACGAAAGACAATTACTTCAGAGTAAAGTTCTTAAGAAGGAAATTGCTTTAAAGAACAGTCAAAATAAGTCCATTCAAACGACTTCTACGCTTTCAAACACTGAAAGTTCTTCAATGAGACTAAAAAGTGATTTAAGAAAAGTAATAAACGTTTTTATTCTTTTATTTTATTTAAAACTTTTTATTAAAATTTGTTTTATATAATCAAACGATAATTTGATCACTACTTTAGACACAAAACCAATTAAAGCAAAGAGAGAGTGAAATACAGATTTTGAACAAAGATTTAGAACTGAGTCATCAAATAGAGGACGAACTGAAAACACTTCTTAGAGAAAGCGTTAAACGGGAAAAGTTGGCCACAATTCACGAGGAGAGCACACAAATGGATCAACAGATGGAACAACTTCTTAGAGAAAACGCTCAAATCAAAGTTGAATTACGAATGGCTGAGTTTGAACTCAAGAAGCGCTCGACATAACACAACACATGTTTTTCGGTAATTATAAACTCATTTAATGTTTTTTAAATTAATTTATCGAAAGAATATTTTAAAGAATGGTTTAAATTAATTAAAACTGCCATTCATTGCAGCAAAACATCAAATACTTGAGTGCTTTGAATTATTTTTATGAATAGTTCTTATATTTATGTTTGATATAAAAGAAAATTAACAAAACATTAATTAATCGCTGTTTGAGACATGAATTTAATAAATGGTTTAATGATTATAATGTTTCCAAACTGTTAGGCGTCGGCCATCGCTCTCTTGTTTTTGTTGCTAAACATTTCTTCGATGAAGTAATCCATCATATTTTCGGGCGCCTCTAACCCAAAGTGATAGTTCCGAAGATGATCTTTAAAAGTCCGATCACAGTCTGAGCCATAACCGCATTGTTGACAGGCATACACTTTCTGTCCCTCGTGTTTCTTACTCTTCTGAATATGGCGTTTGATATCAACGATAGTATTGCTGACATACGGACAATACGGACACTTATACTAAACATAAACACAATTAGAATACAATTGAAAACATAATTATTAATCAATACTTTAGTGTTTGTGTGAGCCTTAACGTGAAAATCGAGTTTCTCCTGAGAATTGGTTATAAACCCACAGTCAGGGAAAGTACATTTGAATTCCACGTTTTGTGGGGCCATTGTTGGCCGTCTGCCCCGAATAGGAGTGTATGGACTCGGATTGTGTGAATCTTCAGATTTGATGACTCCACCAATTGATGCAACCGCTGAAGCAGTTTCTGCATTCATCGCTCCATTACTGGAGGAAACCACTACTACTGCTGAACGGTTTTGCGTTACACTTATACGCGATTTCTTATTAGCCAATTGATTGGCCGACAACTCGTCCGCGTGTTTATCCCTTTGATGTTCACTCAAATAGTCTGAATGTGTGAAACTGTATTCACAATTCGGACACTTTTGAGGCTTTTCGTTAGTATGCGTTTCACTATAAATAAAGTAAATTAAAATTTCATATAAAATGAGGGAAAGACTCACTAAATATGACGATAAACTTCATGGCGTGTGAGTCGGGGCGCGTCATCACATGCCGGACACGAATACGTGTTCTTTGAATTAGTGTTTCGGGTCGTAAAACAAGTGGTGGACAAAACGAATTGTTTTTGAGTGATTCCGTGATTCATCTTATGAAGAATTATCGATACTTCAGACTTTGTGTCAAACGGACACTCATCGCACGTATGCGTCGGTTCTGATATCTTCTGAACATTTCGTTTACGGGTAGAGCCCTGTTCTGTGGGATCCGCTTTAATCAGTTCCTGTTTTAGTCGTTTCAGTTGTATTTCGTGCTGTGTTTTTGACTGATTAGTGATAGTCTGTTGGGCCCGAACTTTGGTCTCGAGTTCAGTGTTCTTCTCGCGAATAGTATTCAACTCCTGTTCCAACCGAACCCTCTGTTGCTGTTCCTCTTGAAGTTGTTGTTGGAGTTGTTGGACAACAGCTTCTAAGTCAGTGTTTTGTCCATCAAAAGTATTGGCCGTTTGTTGGACCTGAATATAAATGGTTTCAGCCGTCGGATGCGAGCCGTGGGTCGGATGGCCTTCCATTCGACGCTTTACATCCAAAATATGTTCTCATTATTTCATGATTTGGTTATTGAAGTGAATGTCATTAATTAATACTAACCTTAAACTTATCCAAAACACTCTGAGAAGTAGTGAATGTCATCAAAAGAATCGAAACAAATGGCAATCAATGCGTTGTCAACATTTGCCGTCAAAAATGGCGGCCATTCATATATCAACGGCTTTTGCCTCAGATTATGACTCAAAAGTGACGTTTGTTTTAAAACAAACCCTTTTATTGTAAATGCATTCAAACTTTATTAATCTAATAATTTTATTTTTGTCGTAATTTTTGAACGAATTAATAATATAATATCTGCTTAAAAGCCAATCGTCTGAAAGCGTTAAAATTTTTGCGTTAATTTTGAAGTGATTTACAAATTCATTACTTAATTATTATTTTTATAATTAATGGTTAAAATAGTTATTTTAATTTAATTTGTGATTCAATAATTCAATAAATTATTTGTAAATCATTTTATTCTTTAGATTTAATTAAAAAAAAAAAATTTGGGGAAAAAATACATGTATTGTCCGATAAGTCATTTTATAAAATTGTTTAATAAAAAAAATTATTTTTAATAGTTTTAAATGATTTACAAAATAATAATTCAAATAAAATAACGAAATATTTAAAGTATTTAGAGTTCAAAATAGAAAGTCTAAGAAAAAAATGTAAATATGTTTAAAAGTTTACAAAGTTTGCAGTTTTTTGTTAATAAAGGGTTTGAAATATTGTGTTAAATGTCGTAATTATTGTTGAGAACCAAAACAAAAGTGAAATTCACAACAATTTTTCATTTTGTGTTTCATATAAAGCGTCCAATAATTGGCTTTAATTTTAAGTGAAATCACTTTTAGCGGAGATTTTTCTCTTCGTATATAAACAAACAATTGATTCAAGTCTTTGTCAAAACCATTGTTTATATTAACGCCGAAGTGATTCCTTGTTTTTATTATATTTATAACTGATTGAGAGGTTATGGGTTTTAATTAATAATCGGTAGAAGCGATGGGTGACCAACAGTTCCACTCGCAGTCGGGGGGCCCTCACGTGTCGACACATTTATATCAATTACAGCCACAATGTTATCAGCCGTCGTATGGCGTGAGTCAACAGCCAAATGAGACGGTTATTCAGTTGCGATCATTTCAAGATCAGGTGAATTCACTTCAACAACAAAAGGATTCCCTTCAGAAAGAACTGAACGCAGAAAAACAAAAAGTGATGCAAATGTCTCAACAATTGTCAGCTCAACAACAGATAAGTCTTCAAATGCAACAGCAATACGAACAACAAATGAGAGCTCTTCAGTTCGAACTCTCTAAATATAAATCCTCTCAGACATCACCGGAGGCTCTAATTCATGTCCAAAGCGCTCAACAGTCAGTTATGCCGTTCTCGACGACCGCCAAAACAATTCGAGTGTCAAATGGGGAACATATTTGTGAGGGCTGTCAGTTCAGGACTAAATCTGAAGTATCATTACTTCTTCATAAAGTGAATCACGGATTAACCCAAAAGAACCTCCAATTGCCGACCACTATCTTCACCACTAAAAACAATACAAATAATTCTTTCCTCTATAGATGTCCCGCTTGTGATGGAAAGTTCACTCGACATGAAGTCTATTCACATATCTATCAGGTATTCATTAATTAAATACAATAAAAACCCTTATTATTGAATCAAAACTTTTTGAAACTATATTTTTTGCATCAAATTATTCACTAAAACTTTTTGTTAAATATGTATGAAATGGTAATAAATATCCATTTCTTATATAATTCTTATTTATTAGGAAAAGAAATGAAGTTATTATTGAAATTTAGTATTTGTTTAATATAATTGATTAGTGTTTTGTATTTATGTTTAGTTCCATTCATCAGAACAACCCCATCACTGCACAGAATGTGATCTATTCTTTACTCATTTCGATTATTTGACTGAACATCAAAGAGATAAACACAACAAAATTAAACAAAAGCGAAATAACCCCAAGAATTGGGTCAAACCCGGAGCCAAAAGGAATAAAAGCAGTCCTTTAGTTTCATCTCCCGGTTCATCGTCTGCTTGGAATTCGTTGGAGACAATAATATCTAGTACAATTGGAACATTCGATGAGTCGACTACTGCTGTCGCCTCTATTACTGATTCAACTCATTTAATGGAAAGCCATCCATCGGTAATGGCAATGAATCGGGTCAACCCTATTATACCGAAGGCGGTTCCCATTGCTGTGGAAAAATCTGACGGAGAGTTTAAATGCACTTTTAGTGACTGTGGTTTTGCCACTAATACTAAAGAGAGACTCGATTTCCACATAAGTGCTCACAAGAATTCAAAATACAAGTGTCCGTATTGTCCGTATGTCGGAAATGTTTTGGTTGACATTAGAAGACATATTCAAAAGAGTCAAAAGCACCAAGGATATTTTGTTTTTCAGTGCCAGAAATGTGAATATGGATCCAATTGTGAAAAAACATTCAAAGATCATTTAAGACAAATACATTTCGGAAAAGAAGTGACAGAAAAAATGATTAACTCTTTTATAGACGACATGTTTTCTAATGAAAGCGGAAAACAATCGATTTAACCCTTAATTTTATAGTGAATTCAAGTGAAACAAAAACAAAGTTTTGTTAACTTCTAAAGTACTTAACTTTAATCGCAATTTCTGTTATATTTTGTAAAATACTGCAAATGTTTTCTCTTTTAATTTTATCACTTATTAGTTATTATTAGTTATTAGCAATTAGTGAATACTCTAAAGAGTCATTTCCTTATAGTTGTTGGCCGTTATGGTCATTGACAGCCATAAAACCATCGAATTCACTTTAAACGGGTTTCATAAAAAGACTTTTTTGTAATTTATTTTAATTTTATTCTCTTTTTTTAAAATGATTTTTCGTATGTCTTTAGAAATTAATATATTTTGACATTTATTGCAATAATAAACAGAATTTTAAATCAAATTTTTATTAAAATAAAATTTAATTTTCTTCTAAATTCTTATTTTATAATTAATTGAATCGCTTTATATTGAAATTTGTTTAACACTAAAACCGATTTTTAAAAATAGTTACATAAACCGTTCGATGGCTTTAAAGTTTAACCTATTATTAATTAAACTGACGGATCTTTTTAAAAATTTTTTACCAAACTTATCAAACTTTTGATATAATGAATCGGTTAGAAAATTAATAATTTATCCATTATTTAATTACAATAACCGATCGTTAATTTGAAGTACCGATAATTTGAACCAAATGTCTGAAACCAAACTTATGTTCAAATTAACGATCGGTGACTGTATTAACAAAAGTTGCATTTATTTAAAAGTACGTCATTTATGTATGTATTGTAATACAAATGGCAGTCATTTGAGTTGATTTCAACTCAAATTTCATTCAAAATAATTATTGAATTCTGTTTTCAATCCAAGACTTAATTATCCGTCGATTTTGTGGTCCCTTTAAATCGCGATTTGTTTAAATTAAAGGCATTTCCGTATTTATTTGGGTTTCGTTGGTTTGAGTGGCCATAAGTGA
>JAQFZM010000937.1:0-22913 GCA_034695785.1 Galumna obvia | reverse complement strand
CGATTACATTTGCGTCTCTTTAAACCTAGATGATTTTCATTTGCGGTAAGTGGATTTTCAATTCGTTTTCACTGTATGTAAAATAGTATCTAAAAAGTATTTAATTAAAGTTAACTTAAATTAATTTATTGATCGAAAACTTTTTTCAAACAAAAGTCTTGAATTTAGAAATAAATTAACAAAAAATAAGACAATTTTGACAACATTTGAGTTAATGTTATTCGAGCGGAAATCGAGTCATAGTTTTTACATTAGTTTTATATTTTTATAAAAGTCTTAATTTGATTTTGAATTCAATTAATTTTATTATTGAAAACATAAATTTTAGTCAAATAATAATAATAATAATTATTATTGAATAAAATCGGGGTTAGTTTCAGGTGTTTTCGTGTATAACGTCTTTTGTGGAGAAATTCATTCATTTGTTTACAAAAAGGATATGTTTTATACCCAAACATCTCTTTTTATAATCATTTAAAGACAAAAATACATTAAAATACATTTAAAAAGGTATTAAAATAGAAATTTAGTTAAGACTAATCAAACCGTAAATACATTTTAACGCCAAAAGATCTAATGTTTTGAAAATAAGTGTATTGACTTTTAACACATGTTTTCATTTATTTTAATTTAATTCTTTTAAAATCCAATTAATCGATAGATCTGTTGTTCAACAAATACCGACCGACGGCTCAGTATTTATACCTTTGAAGCCATTGATGTCTCCAAATGTCGGGAAATTGATATCACTATAAAAGAGTAAACTATGTCTCCAAGAAGTAGTTAAAAGTTATGTTTCAATAATTGGACTCTTTTTGACACAAAAACTATTGACTGAAACACAAAACATCTTAAGACTAATCATATAAAACAGTGAATTAAGTGATTTGTGGTCAACAAATGTGTAAATAATACAATCTTTGAGTCATTCTTTTAATAAATATTTTAAAAGTATTTCTTTAATTACAAATTAATTACAAATTAATTACAAATTAATTACAAATTAATTACAAATTAATGGCTGAATCTTCGGATGAAAAGAAATTCCGAGTGAGTGATAGGAGTAAAGTAAGTATTGTTTCAATGAAATTAGTTTAACAAAACTATTAAAACAAATTTTATTATTTTATCTTAATTTAAAATTAAAGGATGAACCATCGGAACTTCCCTTGATGCTTTCCACGGAAGCATTGAATCTTGCATTAGAGGCCTACAAAAAAGATGGAGGATTTGGTGCCAATGGAAAAGTGGCCAAATTTCGGACCGGAACCTATAAGTTAGCGATGAAACCATATTATAAGAAGTATGGGGTCAACAGAAATACGTTCTCTAAAGCTGTAAATCAAAGACAAAGAAAAGACAATAAATTTAAACCAATATTTAGTGACGACAACGAAAAACTTTTATTTAATTTCGTTAAATTAAAAAGACTTTTGTCTTCTCCGATGACTCGACAGGGATTACAACTATTGGCTAAAGAGTTCCTCCAAATAATACATCAGAAGAAAATCAATGCAGAAACTAATCCAATAATTTTGAATAAATTACGAAACCAAGAAATAAAAGAACCTGGTAGATGTTGGGCCAACCATTTTCTTAAGAGATATGAAAATGAGTTAATAAAAGTCGGGGAAATGATCGAAGAAAACAGTGGAGCTCTCAGTCCCGAACTGTTGGATAATTTTTATGAAGTGATCGGAAACATCTTTTCGAGCACTGGTTTGTCATTCAATGATAAAGACATGAGTGATGAGGAATTGTACTCAAGTATTGATACCATAGAATTTGGTATGAAAATTGTTGAAAAGGTATTAGAAGAGATCCAGGAATTGCAAATCCCTGAGAGTAGTGATCCACAAATGCATTTCTTTGTCAGAAAAATAGAGAAAACTTTGAGAGGACTAACGAACCCAATTCCGTCGCCATCAGAAAAAGGAAAAAAGAGTAGGAGTTTCAAATACGACAGAATCCTTACGAATCCAAAGAAGAAACTTTTAGAGACATCACAATCATCTGTTGACCCAAAGAAATTGAAACGTCAACCATATTGTGCTAAAACATGGTTTAAATCGAATACTGCTGTACTTCCAGAGCGTTACGACAACTTTTGTAATAAATGTCAAAATAGAGGCCCTAAGAGTTCGTTTTGGGTTCTTTGTGGGGGCGGTTGTAGTCGTTGGTATCACCATTTATGTGTCCCTGAACTAGCACAAATTAATAATCTAGTAATGAAATTGAAGAAAATGAAGTGGTTGTGTCCTTCTTGTGATAAATGGGGTCCTTTTAGTCAATAGTAATAACGAATATTATTTAATATAATAATTTTAAATATATTGTGTCATATTTTTTACTTATAATAAAAAATTGTTAAATAAAGATATCATTCAAATAAAAAATTGTCTTTTATTTAACAAAAAAAATTATTTTAAAAATTGAAAAAAAAAAACTATTTTATTGTCTTTAATATCCGTTTTGTGTCGATAGACATCTATTAAATGACAAGAATTTATATTTTCAGTGTTTAAATGTAAACACAAAAGAATATAAGTTTTAATCAAAAGTTATTATAAAATGTTTAGTGATCAAAATAGTCTAGGTTTATTTTTCTAAATTTCAATTAAGGATTAAATAAAAGTTTTAATGAATTTTTCAATTTATCTGATTTTTGACTACTTTTGTAATACGAAGGGAAAGACGTTTCTGTAATCTTGAGAACTTCATAACCCAATCGCTTCAATAAACGAATGTAGAGCTCATCGATTCCTATAAAACCCGATTCGTCGAGTAATGTATCGTTGAATCCAAAACAGAGAACCGCACATCTGATTCAAATATTAGTAAATAAAGTTAACTATAAATCAAAACCTTTTATATCCGTCCGGAAGTTGTGGCAATTCGTTAAAATGGTTGTCCTTCAAAGAACCGAATTGTTTGAATGGAAGTGAAACCAATTCATTGTTTATTATAAATTCTGCGTCTTTTATATTAATAAATTTAATAAAAGTTTAATCAAAAGTTTATTATTAATATTTTTTATACGAACCGATATTAAACCCAAAAGGAGTTAAAACATTAGTAGAAATATTTGAGATAAAACCCAAACTTTGTTGAATTGATTTCTTTAATTTCTCGACTGAAGACTCTTTTTTCTTGATTTCATAGTTTTGTTCCGAAAGTAAATTAAAATTAATTTTTTCATTCATTTCAATCTCTGCGATCGCTTTTATATTTAAAAGTTTGAGTTTTGCTATAATTTGCTTAAAGTTTTGATTTTCATTTGACTTGTGTTGGGTTTCACTCATTAGTTGTCTATAAAACTCTTCGTTTAAAACAGAATTAATTAGACTTAAAGGAACGCATCCGAGAATAGAGAGCGACCAAACATACAAAAGCCATGACTCGCATTCAAAATCTTCTCTTTTAATGAAAGGATTGACGTAATAATTGAGAATATCATTCAAATATGGGGACCGATAGTAAAGTCGGGCAAAACTCGATATCATAACCAAATAGTCCTGAGAACTGATCCAAAAACATCACTAAAATTGATTAATGACTGAAATCTATTCATACCTGAAGTCATTGTTACTATCAGTTATTTTTTCAATGTATTGGTCGAGAAGTCTTGGATACGACCACTTCAGTTGACTGACGGCCACCAATAGGTCTCTCCGATCGGACGCCATAACATTATTTAAGAATTTTTTATTACATAAGAAATCTGAAGCCTTTTTCAAGAAATCGATGTCACAATAATTTAATTGATTTAATGCTGAAATCATTTTAATTAAGTGCTCTTCTCTACACTCTTTTTCGTCAAACGATGAATACGTGAATCTATTGAGTACTGCTTTTATCAGTGCTTTAGTTCTTCGATTCTTTTGAGCCAAAAGTACTAAAATATACGAAAGAGAATTCATTTTAAAAATATTTTCGTCGTTTCTGCCAATCATTTGGAGTGCAGTCATTTCTATCCATTCCATGAGTTCGGGACTCAATGTATGCGAAAGATTTAACTAAACAAAAGACAATTAATTTAAGTGTTAAATAGAATTGATTTCAAACCAATTGAATGATATCATCTATGTCATTTGTATTGTCTAACTTTAAGACCAAATTCATGATTAGTTCAATCATTACTTTCTTCTGAAGTTCTGTTGATTGAAATCTATTATGAAATGAAAGACAAAACAATATTTCCTTTAATGATAGTCTTCGGGCCCTCCAAAGCACCTCATTTTCTAATGACCTAATCTTTAGACCAAAACAATTAAATTAAAACTCAATTAAATAATAATTTCATACAATTTTCAAATCGTTGTCTAAATTTAATAAAAGAAAAGAATGTAAACAATTAAAGAGATGTCTGTTATTCAAGAGTCTAATGTTTTCATCGATGGTTTCACACATAAATTTAAAATCATTTTCACTGATTAATTCATTTAGACTTTTGTTGCCTTTCGTTACATTTTGTGATAATACGAACACATTTTGAAGAACATCTTTTCTGAAGGAAAGGTCATTTGCAAATTGATTTGACTTATTTCCCGCATTTTCTTTAGTCTTACGCCAATCCTCAAAATCTTTCATATTTTCTTCATTATTTTTGGGGATATCAACAGAACTACTGATATATTGAACGTTAAATATATTAAATTTTGTATTATTTAATACAAATTTATTAAATCTATTAATTCGTAAAAGTTTTGAACAAAACATTTCAATAATTTTATTAATTTTTAGTTAAAATACAGATATTTGTCACATGTTTTTCATAAACTTATATTAAACGCAAACATATTTTCCCAAAATTGAAACCCAAATCAACCGAAAGGTTTTTTTTAAATAAAAAAGTTAATTATATTCAATAGATTTTAAATGATTTCTTAATAACAATTTACTAATAATTATTAATAAAATTAATTTATTATTTACTAAACATTTAGAAATTTTTTCTTTGATACAAATAAATATTAATAATATAATTTTAAGTTATTGTAACATTAAAGTGGAAAACAATGTCATCCATCACTGTTTCTGATAACAATTCGTTTATAATTTAATATGTAATCATTTGATACGTATTATTTGTATGAAAAACTAAACAAAGATTGTGGACGACAATATTTTCCACTTTAATATTACAATTATTAGCGGTTTTGGGTTTTAGAATAGAGCTCTTCTCTAAGTTTATTGACAGTAAGTTATTGTAGTTCTCATAAATAATGTTTTAAATTTAAATTAGACTCAGAAAAGATTAGATTCGATTAGAATATTGAATCATTATATAGAATATAGAGTTTTTATATGTACTTGATTATTGTACTTGATTATTGTACTTGATTATTGTATTCGTATTTGAGTGCAATTAAAACTCTAAGTCAAACAAAACTCCAATTTTTAACCAAAAATTAAGAGTTTTAAAACAGAAATTTATTTAAAGTGAATCTCAAGAATATTCATTTGGTTTATTAAAATTCTTTTAAAAAGTGCTTGGTCACCTCTAACTTCAAAAATAAAAGCTGATCAATTAATACTCTAAAAGACAAAGATTATTTTAATTTGAATTTTAAAGAGAATATAATTGTGGTTTTATCATAGAAATATAAAGGTACCTGCATAGTTAAGAATATTATTAATAAGTTTATTAATGTTTAAAATATATATAAAATAATAAATTGAATGAAATTATAGTCAGTTTCTCTAAAATCAGTTATGAATTGAAAGAATAAAAATGACTATAATTACATACAGTCTTTCCCTTCAATTGATTACAATATCAATAATAACACTTCAGAGACAATTACAACACTTAAGTCTGAGCTCAAGAAATTCATGGAATTCAAGCTATGATTATATAGTTGTTGGGGCCGGAAGTGCCGGTTCTGTTGTGGCCGCAAGACTTTCTGAGAATCCAAATATAAATGTGTTAATACTGGAAGCGGGCGGTTCACAAACACCCATAACTGATATACCGGGTTATTACTTCTCAATAACTGGTGATCCAGAGTTTGACTGGAATTACCCGATTGCAAACCAACCAAACATTGCCCGCGCCTATACTCAACCACTTCATATGTCTGTGGGCAGAGTATTGGGCGGTTCCTCCACTTCCAGTAATTCTTAAATATATTATTTTAAAATTTTTAAAAACTTTGATTTGAATGCAATTAAAGGCGGAATGGTTTACAACAGAGGCAACAGAAATCATTTCGACGAATGGGAGTCACGCTATGGATGTCTCGGTTGGAATTATAATAATATTCTTCAATATTTTCTGAGAGCAGAGAATAATACTGACGAACATTATTTGATGAGAAATCCGGGATTTCACAATAATTCTGGTCCTCTCACTATATCTTCTGATTGGAGCCATTTGAATGTTTTACCCATTTTTAGTGATTTCTTAGAAACCGCGACCATAGCTGGCTATCCCGCTATAGATGTGAATGGTAAGTTATCTAGATCATACTAATATCTATAAGTTTATCAAATTCTAAGCTTTATGGGTAATTACAGGTCCGTCACAATTGGGTTCTACTTTATTTCAGCACTCGATAAGAGACGGGTCTAAAGTGACCACTTCTGGCGCTTATTTGAAGCCAAATCAGAACAGAAATAACTTACATATTGTCACCAAAGCAAAGGTCACCAATTTATTAATGAATGGAAGGATGGCTACAGGCGTTTCATTTAATAGAAATGGAGTCCAATACACAGTGAGCGCCACCCGTGAAGTCATATTATCTGCGGGTATGAAATGGTTTGCTCTCAACTTTCAATTCAATAGAAAATGTAATTTTCATTAATATTATATAAAATAGGAAGTATTGGTTCCGCACAAATTCTTATGTTATCCGGAATCGGACCATCAGACCATTTGAATAGTTTGGGTATTCCTGTGGTGTCAGACATACCGGTTGGAAACAATTTCCACGATCACACATCAGTTGTCTTATATTTTGATATTTTAAATCAAAGCCGTTCCTATGAATTAGTGCAACAAACCGTTCAAACTTTATATGACTTTTATGTGAATAGAGCCGGTCCTCTAACAATGTTTCCCAACTTCTGCACGTATCAAATCACACCCGTCAACAATCAAAGCGATTGGCCCGACATCATGACTGAAATGACCAGAAGTAACCATTTATGGCGTAACCTCTCAGACATAGTCAGACAATACGGGACTAATATAAGGGAATGGGAGGACTTCTGGAGACCTTTAGTCGGTTTGTTCGACAATATCTCTAAAACAACACTTTTTTAAAGTTTTTATTAATCAAAGGTCGACGACTTGTAATGATGTATAACCAAATGGTAAGACCTCGCGCTCGGGGAACAGTCAGACTCGCCTCAACTGATCCAAATGTGATGCCTATCGTTGATCCCAACTATTTGGGCGATCCCTACGATATGGACTCAATTGTAAGTGGAGTTAGAAATATGATAACCAGAATATCAACTTTGGGTCCGTTCGCACAAAACACTCAATTCGTTGACACAACAATTCCCGGATGTGTTAAGTGTCCAAACAATCCCAACTGTGACTCATATCTCAGATGTTTGGTTAGGCAAACGGCACAACCAGTTTATAGACAGGGTATGTTTAACAACACCTCTTTATAATCAAATTAATTAAAATAAGTGAATTAAAGTCGGGACCTGTCGTTGCGGTTCAGCCACTGATAGTAATGCAGTGGTAGACGAAAGACTTCGAGTTAGAAATATTAGATCCCTTCGAGTGGTTGACTCAGGAATAATGCCTCAGGTCGTCAACAGTAATCATTTGGCCGCTACTGTTATGATCGCTGAATATGGCTCTCAAATGATTAGGGATGACATCATTTCTATTTAAATCTATTAAACAATTGATTGAAAAATAATTCACTTTAAAAGTTAATTAATTTTCAAATAAATTATTTTTTTCATTGAATTAAAACAAAAATCAATAAAATAATAGTTATATTATTTAAAAACTTTTAGTAAAAATTTATATTTATTATCTCATTAGTTGTGGTGATAGCTATACATTCAAAAGACAATTAATTTAATAATAAAGACATGTCTTGGTCTTTAGCACAGGTTTGGGTCAGTTAACTCTAGTTCGAAGTTGACTTCAATCAATTTAACACATTTTGAATGAGTTTTGAATCTGAATATTGAGTTCAAATATAATTTCATATTTGGCGCACTTTTTTTCTCTTTCATTCAAATTTCAGTCACATTTGTTTACAAACAATTCATTCAATTTTATGATTTCCTTCAAAATCTCTGAAAAAATGATAAACTATTTCATCCGAAATAATAGATAATAATATAATTAATTTCCTTTAAAAGCATATCATTTCCTAATGAATATTATTTTACAAAAAGCCTTTTATACACTTTTGTCGTTTATTTTCACAAATTCTTGATTTTTAATGAATTTTAAATAATGTTTTTCAAAACTTTTAGTATTTTTATAATTCATTTAATTTTACCAAAAATTAGTCTTCAGTTGAGTTGTTTGGACGAAACGGGAAGTCCTGTCGATTGGTTTATAGTCTATAAAATACCAAAATTAGAGACTTCTTCAGTACCTAATATAAAGTCAGGCTATGGATACACTTTTATCACCGATAAGTCAATTACTTCGAAGTCTTCGACAAATGATTGGATACTTTCATCGATTCCTATAAACAAAAAACAATCACTTTTTGGTCAAACGATTACTCAAGTAATTAGTGGTATTCGAGTCTCTCCAAAAGACATGTCTTATATCGCATATAGTGATCAGTCTCCAGGTTTGTCAAAAATGAACTAGTTCACCTTAAATTCTTTTTTCAAATAGAATCAACAAATTCTGGTTCCGCTCATTCCAAGGGCTTATTCGCCGCCGACTCGACGGGAGGTTTTTGGTTAACTCATTCGGTGCCTAAATTTCCAGCATTAGATAAATCGTATGACTTTCCCTTAAGTGGGAGACATAACGGACAGACAGCCTTTTGTGTGACCCTTAAGTCAGGAGATGTCAACACTTTAAACAATATCGCAATTAATCTCTTAATTATGAGACCAAACATTTATGGCATAAGAATTACAGAGACTTTAAGTCAAAAATCTAAATATTTTTCTGATTTGGAGCACAAAAAATGGATTAAAAATAACTCAAGTATTGAATCAAATATTCAGACAAAGAATGGGTTTGTTTTTGCATTTAATTCTCAATTTTATCATCAATTATATTCTTATTAAAGACTGGATTTAACCACATTTTCAAAGAGCAATAAATATCCGAAAGACATATATTCTGGACTTATCGCCACTTATTTCAAAGAAGATCTTTTAGTTCAGAGTTGGAGAAACGGAGCAGGGCAAAAACTTGACTCTGACTGCACTGATAGATATAAAGTACAAAATATCGATAGAATAGGCATTACATCAACTAATGATTTCGAATGGAATTCCACTGAAGATCACTCAAAATGGGTTATTAGTGCCGACAATACGGGTCGCAGTTATACCTGTATTTCTGACATCAATCGAATGAAGTCTCAATTTCGAAGAGGAGGCGGTTCTCTTTGTATACATTCAGATAAAGTCTGGAAAATATTCAAAAAATCTATTGAAGGGATAGAAGGCTGTCCTTTGACTACAAAAAACTAATTCCAAAAACAAGAAAATGGAATTAAACTGAATTTACTTTTTGCGAACATTTCTTAATTTAAATAATATTTTAGTTTATTTAAAATAAAAGAATTTTTATAACTTTAGAATATATGGAAAATCTCTTCTTTTTGAATATTAATTCAAAACTAATATCTTTTTTCTGTTTCTTTGATTTTTGTGAACAAATATAGATTTATTGTTTCTCATAATTTCTCATTTTTTGGTTCCCATTCCAAGAATGTCAGGTCATAAACATTGAATGGGTTTTGAAGCACTTCATTAGTTCTCTTAATTACATTTTATAAAACATTTACAGTCAATAAACAATTATAAGACTTCAAGACTTCCATTAATTGCAAAACATATTAGGGATTATAACGGTATATAAGGATAATAATATGTTAGTTGTAAGTACAAAAACCTCTAATTTTATGAATATATTTCAGTTACAATACATTAAACAATCATTAATTTGTGTCCGTTTAGTGTTCTTAAAGAATTTTGTGTTAATTTTTGCTTCATTTCAGTGAATTGAGAATCAAATGAATTGTAATTTATTTATATAAAGTATTTCAGTAATCGAAACAAATGATTGAATGACATTTATTTTGTTTGATTATATTTTAAGTATGAAAACAATGTTATGCTTATAGACATAAACATTGATAGAATACCAAAAAATTATCACATTTTCATAAAAATGTGTAAAGTTTTTGGAGTTAGTGAACGGGGGATAATAAATATATTATTTTAGTACTGATTTATATGTCAATGGTTTGGTATAGTGAGGGATAATAAGCATCCAATGCTTATAATTGTAGGGATTATACTTGGTCATTTTTAACATTAGACTTCTAAATTTTAGACTCTATAGTAGTGGTTTTGAAAATCTAAAGATAATATCGGTAAAAGTCTTATATAGTTTTGTTGCTCTGACGATGTGAGTCAAACCTAACACTAAGAATTGAAAGAAGTGCTACCAATTAGAGTATAACACAATTTTATTGAAACCACTTATATTTACTTTAATTTAATAAATTTGTGAAATACGTGACTCAATGCATGTTTACTCCAAAATAGTTCCGTTAGGGCTAACCATTTATTGGTTATCGTTGAGTCAAAACCAGAAAATCTGTTTTTCGCGCATATTTTGTAATTAAAAATAAAAATTTTTAATGGATTTAATTAAATTTTATTTGACTCAAATTCTAGTTTCATTTAGTTTCATTTCTAAATTTTAGAACATAGAAGTAATCTAGCAACATTAAATACTTAACTTAGAAATTTGTTTTAATAATAAAGAATCGCCAAAGAATTCATATATTAATAATTTATTAAAGATTTCATAAATAAAATAAATTAATTCAATTCATTTCAATTTGTTTTCATTGTTTTCTTGTTTTTATTCTTCAATTTCATAGAAAAATTCAATAAATAATTAACTACCTTGTTAATATTTTGTTATTACCTGTTCAGTATTATTCGCTATCATAAGATTCTTTGGTTTGAAAGTGTTTCCATTCGTTGATTTTAAACGTGACTTAATTGTAAATATTTGAGCCCTCAATACATTCAATAACAATGGATTCATATAAACATATGAATTATTCTAAGGAAAAAGATGACTAAATCTAGAAGTTGCATTTTTAATAGTACCAAATGTAGGGCCGTACGCATATCAGTGTTACATAGATCAAAGCTTATGAATAAATGAACAAGTTAAATCAATTTGAATTCAAAATGCTTTTATTTAATTTTAAATTAGTTTAATCAATTATCTAAATTGATTTGATTTGTGATTTATATTGACTTTGAGATCACACGTGTTGTCAAACTGATATTTTGAAACGTTATATACACTTTATTCAGCCCCCTTTAATCCTTTCATTGAATGTGTGACGTCATTTTAGTCATCTTTTTCCTTAGAATAATTCAAATATAGCCTTTTGTCACAAAAGTTATAGTTTGAAAAAAAGGGAAATAAAAGACAAATATAAGAGAAGTCACGTAATTGTGTTATGCAAACATTCAATTATGGAAAAACTCTTTTATTTTGTCTACAAATTAGAAATTATTGATTACAAACTAAGGGTTAAACACAAATAATAGACTAAAGTTTTCTAAAATATTGATTTCAATCTTTTCTCTTATATTCCTTTTTATGGCTTATATTTGAAAAATAACGTAAAGTCAGCCTAAGATTTATTTGAGTAAAACAAAAATTGTCCCTCAATTGTCATTTTTTAGGCTTATTCTCATTTTTTGGGCGACGACTGATTTTTAGAATAGAGTACTACTATTGAGATGAAAAGTAGAGTCAATGTTATGGTTTTTGGTTGATATCTCTGGCATTACTCTGAGGAATAGTATTGTGCCATAAAAAAAAGTGTGTGTACTGTATCTTCGCTTCAATGGTTAATGTCTTCTATCGAAAGGCGAAATTCCTATAGAAATGAAAGGCGCGAATCACTAGAAATATGTATAAATGCCTGAAAGGCTTCATATGTTTTATATCAAACTTTCATATAATTCAGAAAAATTTTTCCATCAAATTATCGCTGAATATTAATCACATTTTTATTTTGATCTAAACTAAAGATGAATTTAAAGTAGATTTTTAATAACTCTTTCGTAAAAATAATAATGTAATAATGAATTAGCATGATCATTTATAACTTATTGGATAAATGAGTCATTTTTTCTATGAGTTGTTTAATCGATGCCTTTGAAGTAATTTTTTGATGAATTTGTTTCGCTTCCGATTCTGACATCAAAAATCAATATTTAAGTAATGATTAACAAACAGAGGAATTAATGGAAGCACAGAATAAGTCCTTCCAAAGTCTATAAATTTTGTATTTAGTTTGTAATTCACGTATATCTTCACTACTCTGTAGAAATAATAAAGTTTATATTGTGCAGATTGTGCATGCTAACTCAAATTAGACATTTTATTATTATTAATAATTGTTTTAATATAATTCTTATATAAAAATGAAGTCATTATTAATTAAATTAATTAATTTGAAACAAATAGAGGCCCCAAAAGCAGACGTTATATCAAAGTCTACGGCGAGACTGTCATATAAAGTGCCTTTTGTTGACTGTTCTGATCAGTGGTTGCTTTTGTGTAATAACGTGGTGTAGTTTATCTCAAATCGACCGAATGGTCGTTAATTTTCAAGTAAATGTCCTCATCTCTAAATAAATACTTTAAAGTTGAGAACAAATTAATTGAAAACTTATTTAAACATTTATAGAGTTATCCGATAACAAGCCTTCAAAGAGTGAGTCCGTGCGATGAGGGATATATTTACATACCTATTGTATTCATGTCAATGCTGTACATTGTTTATCTGGTTGAGTGCTGGCATTGTAACACCAGATTCGAACTAGTAAGTATTATCAATCCATATAAAGTCATATAAAGTGAGCTCAAGTCATCTCTATCTCATTCCTAATTCAATACTGGTCTCAACCATACATTCGATCGAAAACTAATGCAAATCTCAGTTTACATAAGAATCAAATCGATTCAATGTTATAAGAATAAGAATAAGTATAAGAATAAGAAGTATAGCTAAGACTTTGGAATACCGATTACTTTACTTAACTTAAGTTTGTAAAATGTGTGCATTTTATCGATATATCATTAAATCAGAGAATCGGCCAAAAAATAAGAAAACAAAATCTTTTTCTAATGCATTGTCTTTAATGGGAGGCAATCCTTACATTTAGCCCATAATTAATCAGTACTTTAAGTCCTTTCATCCTTTAAATTCCTGAAATGTCTTCGTATTTGACTTAAATAATTGATACCTTAAATAAAATACTCTTAGTTTTTATGAATTTCTTTCTTTAATATTAAATATAAAACAATTTTTCAATTTTTGAAGCTTTGAAATAATTTTTGACAAAATGTTTTCAGATCTATAGTTTGAGCGCTGGTTCTGTTTATTCTCATATTGAACAAATGAGACAGGCACAACCTATTATTTGGTGGAAAGCAGGTATCATATCATTAAATTCAGTAGTTTTTAACAAAATTAATAATTTATTAAAATAATATTTGAGAACCATTGATTTGCTCAGGGCTAATTTATATGCTTTTAGAAGATATAGCAGAAATGTTTTTCTTGAATTGAATTTCATATTTTATATTCTCAAGGTAAAACAAATAAAAATTCCAAGTTACTTTTATTTTTGTTTAAATTAGTCTTTAAAATAAATGACTTGTTTTTAGTTTTTGTCAAACTTTTAAAACAAATTTAAGCTTAAATTCTATATTTTTAAATATATTTTTTAATTACATACGATTTGAAGAAATGAAAAATATTTGTTGTTTGTTGAGAAATGCCCCGAGCCTTTTAGTATCTCTATTGATGGTATTTTGTGTGCCCTTTAGTGTTGGAGTAAAATATAGTAAATTTAATATAAAGTTTGTTTTACAGTTAGCTATCACTACATCCGTCGTTCCCGTCAGGTAAAGTCAATGGTTATGAATGATTGCATTTTGGAAATTAAGCATAAATTGGAATTCCTTCCGTTCGGCAAAGTTTTGAACGAATTGTGGAGAAAATAGTATATTAACTCGAATTAAATTGAATTGTTTTTCAGGTGACGCGATATCGAAACGGCGACGCCTACACTACAGCTCAGATATACTACGAACGAATCAATAGTCACGTCACGGGCTCTTGTTTTTCATATGGAAACTGTGGTGTCAAAGATATATCGAAGAAACTTTTGGATCTGGAATTGCACGCCATCACCAAAATTCGTTTCAGTAAAGGTTTCCAATCTTTTTATCCCTTCGACTGAATTGAGTTTGAAGTGAATTTCCTCTCGAAATCTAAGCTATTCTTTAGTTTAATATCGTTTACAATTGAAATGTAGAGCAAAACACTCGACATATATATTGCTAACTCTATAACCATTTGTGGTCCGACTATATTCTCACATCTTTTAAGTATTCCAAACGCCTTTTCCTAAGCTTTCAATTCATTGTATAAATTATTTGTTATGAAAAAAGTGATTAATGTCTTCATTCTGTGCTCTATTCACAAATTCTTTAACAAATTCCCTTTAAAAGTATCCGAGAAATGAAAATTAATATTAATATTCATAAACTCTTTTTTATATTCATTTAAGTGTGAATTAAATTTTCAATTTATCAAGTTTATTTTTTGAATATTTTATAAACCAGGCATTCAGTTAGAAAAAATATCATTTATTTCATGAATTTAGAGTAAAACAATAAAATTGTATCATTTCTTTTCATTGAATTGAATGATAGGTTTCGCGTTTGCGAACATAGAGTCGGCCAATGAGTTTGAAGAGCAGAGATCCAACTTTTTTGAAGACAACGAACGCTTTGACGACTATCTTGAGATGAGAGAAGGGCTCGATTTAGTCGGCGCTAATTTCCAAGAATATATGGTATCGCACGCTAACAAAGATAGGCTTCCCTGGTATATATCACAATATGCCTTCTGGTTATTCTCTTTATTACTACTTTCCTGGCCTTTCCGTGTTTTGGTTGAATACCAAACATCTTATGTTCACTTCCAAGTAATTACCTTCACTTCAGTTAATGTATCGAAACTCAGAAAACATTACATTTAATGTTTTACTTTTGTTTTTCTTTGTTATTAACCGACAGATAATTAAACTCTTTGGAGAAAATTATTTGAATTCATCCAATGATTTGTGCCATTTGTCGAGGGATACCACTATTGATAGCATCGAATTGATTAATAACTATACAATGGCTCCGAGCTATTCAGAGGCTATACTTGGAGACAGATTTGCTCTAAGAGGGGATGCCATCACTTTAGGCAATGGAATCTCAAATCATTTAAATCGTAACAAAAATTGTGAATCGGTTTACAGCCGATCATCGAATCGATTGAGAAATTCTTTGAGCAGAACTTCTCTAAGAAACGGACAAATATTATATTTTGTTTCCCCTATAAGTAATGAAAATCAAAATAATGTAATCCGAAGACTATCACTAATCGATAATAACGACATTATGGCCAACACTCAAACCGATGAGAATCCGCCCACTTATGAAGAAGTTGTTCTCGAAAGCCATCCCTTACAACACAACTTAAATCCATTGAGACGTTCTTTTACTGATAGAGACTTCTTTAGGCGATTATCCAATCATTTTCGCCGACAGTGGAACAGCTATATTGACATTCAATTGGTTTCCAATGAAACACAACTTTGACTCAATTTTTCTTTTAAAAAATATTGACATAAATTAAAGGAATATATTTATGATTTCGATATTTACTCAAAAATATAGTCATTTGAAATTTAATTTTTTTTTTCATTTATTTGGAACTAAATATAAATTTTGAATAATTTTATTAAAATTGGCGACAATTATACAAAAAATTCCATTCAATTAAAAATATAACTTATATTAAATCACAATAAATATTAATTATAATTGTAAAATACATGAAAAAAATTAAAACTAAATTTAATATAAATTAATATTAATTATTATAAATTGTTTTGAATATTATCGGAGAAATTGACATACGATTGGTCTCAGCCCTAAAGACTAACGATTGATGACATTTATATTTTTGCCCCACAATAAGGAATAGGTTCTTATCAGCAATGATTGGGGCAAAAATGCGGCCGCTATTTGTCTTTAGTAACCAATTATCAACAAAACCAGATTCACCTGAAAATACATTTTTTCAAATTATTGTAATAACTTATTACTAATAACATTAGCATGGTCTAAAATCATGAGTTCAATCTTTTTAACCCAAAGACATCCATATATTGTCTATTGGGTGACATAAATTCACTATACATATCATGTATATTTTTGACCTTGCTAATGCTAATACAATGCTAATAATATTTAAAACAATAGTAAACCTTTTTGTTTCCAAATTGAAAGCTTCGATGAGTTGAGTGCAACTAAATATTGGTGTTGGGAATGGGCTGTTCCGTAGTTGAAGGCCGACAATTGGATCACATTATCGAACAAAAGTTTTTGGAAGAGAGAAAAACTGCACTCTTTTCTCATAGAATCACTTCTATAGATATAAATAGTTTGTGGACTCATCGATGTCTCGACAGGTGTTCCGTCACTTAAAGCCAAATAATGTTTTTGATTGTTCTCGAAATGAATGACATCCATAACATTAATGACTTCCAACTTTTGGATCAAATCAAGTTTCCGGTTTCTCAAAACAAATACCAAACTTCCGGTATTGTTGGCCTTACAATTGAGTCCTAATTGTTTGGCCACTACTATATAGACTTCATTTTCTTTAAGAAATGCAATCACTTTAGATGTGTCTGAAAATTGAAACAAATTTAATCAAATGTTGAAATTTCTATTACTTTTATATAATACCGATTCCAACAAAATATTCAGTGATTTTAGTGAACGAATGCTTTTTGTTCGCATGGATTACAAAGGAATGAACCGACACTTTTCCCTCATTTGATTGAAACGAAATCAATAAAATGTTAGTTTCGCTTATTTTGATCACTTCAACAAAACTGATATAAGACGGTAACTTTTCTATCAATTGACCCGATTTTGTGATATCAGATGAAAAGCTGTGCGAAAACGGACTGAAGTTCACTGAAAATGATTCTCCATTTAATACAAATGACTTTTTAATTATTAGAGGATTTTCGTTAACTAATGAACCCTCAAAAACACTTTTCTTTGAATTATATTTAATCAAATGAACACTTTTTGGAGATTCACTCATTTCAGTTAAGGTTAAGACTCCGTCTGATATTATCTGAATGTGATTTCCGTGAATTTCATCCAAAGTTTGGTAAAAATTGAATGAATCGATTTGAAAGGGACTCATTTCCATTATTTGTTGCAAATATGAAGAAATTAAATGATGTCGACTGGCCTTCAATTCTAACAGTTCTTTAGAGCCATTAACAAGACTTGTGAATTCTTCGACATTTTTGGAGAGAGTGCTCAGATCCACATTATCCACACTTTTGTCAACCTTTACATCACTTCTAAACACAATTGTATCGAATTTGATTGGATGTGATATAAGTTGTGGTATGTCTTTAGTGAGGGATTGAGTGACCAATTCCGTCAAATTATGTCCACTAACGGGTCCGGTCACTAAAATATTTCTATTGACATGAAGTGGTTTATTAAATATTAATGAACCAAAAACTGTTTGATTGTCTCTGAGTGTAACCAAATCTTGCGGTACTCTCATTCCATTAAGACGTCCGACAAAGTTATTATTCGCTGATAATTCGAGTAAAGATCTGATAATCTTATTGTTAGTTATTCTCTGATCATTAGTTGTGAAAAATGTGTTCAATTCTATAGCTTTGAGAGGAAAACCATTGACTAAACCATTGATTAGAAGGTTGTCGTTAAGAACTAAATGTTGGAACACTTTGTTTCCTGTTATCAATTGAATCACTCCATTATTGATGTTCGCATGAATTACATCCCTCTCTAAGTCTACTCCATTGATTCGACCATAAATTAGGGTAAAATTATTAGAGATTTGCGTCAAATCCTTGAAATTTCGAATTAGTTTTAAATCCATCCGTCGATTAGTTTTGATTGACTTTAGATCCAATTCTATTATATTTATACCATTTATTGGTCCCATAATCGCAATACCTTTCGATTGAATCAAACCATTACTTCTAATGTTATTTGTAAAGACTTTGGGCGCAAATATTTTCTGTTCTATAGGGCTATCGATATATACTATATTTTCGAGCAAATTATAAATATTTTTGTCGTTCAAATTCGTTGCGTTTAAATTCCTTAATAAGTGAATGGAAGCCATTATTCTCTTTGAGCCGATTATATGTTCATTAGAATTGAGAAAAACTGCGTTATTAAAGAGTTGAGTCAAATTATGGCCATTAAGTCGACCCCAAATTTGCAAATTTGTCAAAACTTTTGTTCCTCCGATTAGTTCGAGATTTCCATTGATTACATTTCTATTATTAGTTTTAATAACTCGAGAGTTGAAGTCCGAGAGTTTTAATCCATTGATGAGACCATTCAATAAAATATTTCCATTAATATTCAATGTTTTCACGAATTTAACTCTTCCTTTGATTATATGATTTCTTGTTTTCGTCAACAATTGATTCGACAAATCTATACCATTGAAAGTATGCAAATGAATGTTACCATTGACTCTAAACCCAGATTTGAATATGTTTTGTCCTGTAATTAATTTGTTACCACTCTTATAGACCGCATCGTTCGCTAAGTACGTAAGATTGACACCATTCACAACTCCTTTCACTATAAGTGGTCTCTCAAATGTCAGGGAATGAGTGAAAGTAAGCGGAGCTTTAATATGATTGAAACCATTTAAGAGGACAGCGTTTTGTTTTAAATAACTCAATGAAATTCGAGAAATTCCTTTTAAACTTTTAACTTCAAAAAATGTTTGAATATTTCCAAAAAATTTCGGAGAGAATACTGTTTGAGGTCTTGAAACTGACATAACATTATCGGCAAAATTTTTAATATCCAAAGAGTTTACGCCTTTGAAAGACTCAACAAAAGTAGAATTAGAATTCATTAAAGTTATGTTTAGAGGTGTAGTCAAATGAGAGTTCAACCGAATGGCTCTCGCGCTCAGTTCTCTCAGAGGAATGCCATTGATTTTTCCCTTAACTAATGTGTGAGTCCTTACTTTAACATTGTTGGCAATCAATGGTTTAATAAAAATTTTTAATCCTTTAATTGTTTGTGGCTTTGATTTAATAACGAAATCAATTTGTGGAACCAAACCATTAATTTTAGTCAAAGCGATCACATTTTCAACTGATATATCATTTGCAAAGTTTTTGATTCCAAAAATTACTTCCGGTTTTGTAAGAGATATTCGATTTGTGTAAAGACTTGTCAGGTTAACTCTTGCAACTAAACCGCTTATATTCATTGAATTGAATTGAATCGGAAAAGTGAATACTTTTGGAGCAAAAATTATATCATTTCTATGCGTAGAAACGAAATCATTTAAATTAAATCCATTAATTGTCTCAACACTTAAAGCCTTCACTTTTATAGATTCGAAAGATTTAGTGCCACTTATCTTAACAATTGGAGTTCCTCTGAAAATGGCCTCATTTAATATGACATCCAATTTGATTCCATTGATGAGTCCCTTAACTTCAACGAAACCGACAGTCACTGGTCTCTCAAATCTGACATTACTTTCAATAAATTTATCGCCGCTTTTGAGTGAATAGTGTTTAAGTTGAGATAAGTCGACGCCATCGACGAGACGGCGCGCATCGATGTCTTGATTTGCAACTAAACCTCTTCCGAAGACTATCTGTCCAAATATGGTTTCGTTTGTGGTGAGGCTCACAATATCTTGTGGTAATCGGAGACCATCAACAAAACCGTTGACTATAACTCTGTTTTCAAAACGTGTGATTCCGTTAAATACTTTTGTAGCGGTTATTGTCTGAAACAAAATTAATAAGTAAATACTAATTGAATACTTGTATTACCTGGTTAAGATTTTTGTGCATTAAGTCATTGGGAACTTTGTATCCGTCAATTCTATCGCCGATAAAAATGTTGTTTTTGATGTGAAAGTCGTCTAAAATAAAGAACTTTTTCCCTCTGACAGTAAGGGGTCGGTTCTTATAGACGAGTTGAGTGGCCATCAATGAAATGTCGATATTATTAACCACTCCATCAACTTTTATGCTTTTAGTTGTCAGCTCTTTTCGAAACAACAAATTTTGTTTAATATTTTGTATACCATTTGACATCAAAACATTGTTTGCCAGTTGTCTCAAATCTATGCCATCGATGGTCTGAGAGTTAACATTCTGTGCGATAATTACTGGCGAAGTGAAGATTTTAGGCACAGGAATGGCTTCTTCCGGTCTGTTTAGGAAAACGAGATCTCTGTTGATATCAATGTTATTAAGTTTTCCTCCAATTATTAAACGATTAACGACTGAAAGTTGGGAATAGAAGTGAACCGAACTCTTAATAATTTGCGGACCATTTGTTGTAATCATTTGTTTATTAAATTCGATTCCATTTATTAAATTAGAGTTAAGAGAATTTCTTATGAGAGTTGGTCTCACTATTTGTTTAATTCCTCTCACTATTTGTGGTCTTCTTTTACGATACAAATTACTCATAACTTGTCTTACATTTTGACGTCCGATAGAGTTAACGACAACTGATGTTGAGTTAAGAGAAGAGATTTGATTTTGTCCGAAGAAAGTCTTGTGACCACTTATGACAGAAAACCTATTCTTCAAAACGATGTCATTAGTCGTATGCAAAATGTTTGCGATCTGTCTTTCAATTAAGTTAATTAAAGCGTTTAAGTCCTTTACTTTAAACTTCATATCATTGAGAGTTAATTTCGAGTTTTGCCAAAAGGTTTGGCCCAAAGTCTTCATCCGAGCAGTAATTCCACTCAAAGCCGTCAAATTCCTAATCATTTGTTGATTGAGTATCAAATGATTAGAATTGGGACGAATGGCATATTTGAGTCCATCAGAAATCTTCTGCAAATATGTCTGTTGGAAAGCAAACCTTTCTTTCAAATTATTCATTATTTCATAAATTTTATGGCCTCTCATTATCTCCGGATCCGAAATTTGAGCCTTTCCTCCGCATTCTTCGCTTTGGACACAATTGTCTTTATCGAGAGTAGTTGGTCTTGGTACTTCATTGATCACTGACTGACTGTGCATTGAAATAACATCGAGTGCTGCCAAATGTAATCTTTCGTTGATATAACCCCTATTCGATGGATTCGTTTGAGCCAACGATAATAAAAGTGATAAAATTAAAATGAAAAACATGTCTAAAGACTACTAAAAAAAGAAAGAAAATGTCTTAAAATTTATTCAAAAATTAGAAAAAAGTCTTACAATTTCTATGAAATTTTATTAAACATTTAAGTATTAAAAACAGAAAACGATTAATGTATTGAATACTACTCTATAAATGCCTTTCAATAGATTTCAATTAATTGTTTGAAATGACTCCCATTTTTTAACAAAAGTTGACATAAATTGAAAGTTAATTCTATTATATATAAGTCAACTTTAGCTCAACTCTAAAATATTTTAATATTTAAATCAGAGATAAATTCAAAAATTAATCCGATGTCTAACAAAGTTTAAATGCAGACATGACTAAAGGGGGAAGACATGGATTCTTAAATTTCCCTCAACTGAGAAATTGAGTAAAATCCCCTCTGAGAAATCAGTAGAGTCTGAGTAGACTATTATTGTGATGTGAACCAAGTTTTGTAAAAAATGATTAGAAGTGATAATTTCAAGAAATTAGTTTTAGTCTTTAAAACATATAAATCAACGCTATTTTAATAATAAAAATAGTAATTTTTGAAATAAAACATGTTTTTAACCTATTTTTAGCCCAAAAATGATTAATAAATGACAAAAATTAGTCTAAAAAAAGCTTAAAATAAAGTACTATAAACCAAAAAAAATATTTTTAACTATTTCTAGAACCTTTAGGAAATACTAATCCATTCAACTCTCTTAACCCTTAGCCCTCAACTCAAAACTTTTGTCTATCTTTGATTTATCTGTTGGTTTTGATGTTTTTTTTTAATAAACCCAATATTTTTAACCATGGATAAATGAGTTGAGTGTAGAATAGTTTGAGGAAAAAAGGATTCTCTTTTAAACGTCAAATTGGAAATACAAATAAGTAATGATACTAACAATTCTTAGCTTAAATCAATAAAGTTTTAAATTATTTTTATAACATTTATTTGAAATATGAAATGTTTTGGATTAAATTAAACGATTTTATATTATTTTTTAGAACTTTCTTTGATTGTTATAATAATTACTTCTTATTAATTACTCAAAATTGTTGGGAAAACTTATTTTGAACCGTTTCTTAGGATTTAAAAGAAAGTTATATTATATTCCAAAGACTTAAACCTTTGTTTTCTGGACTATCAATTATTATGTCATCAAATGTTTCATCGATTACATCAAAAGTTGAATATTTCAAAGACAACATTTGTTTTGCCATAACTTTCAAAAGTGTCAATAATTTTGTCTTTTTTTTTCTCCAACGGTAAGTGTCGTTACATTTTATAGGCGGCACTTTAGTATCTTGCCCGGTGCATTGAAGGGTGTGTCATATATCGTTGGAAAGCTTAGGATGAGAGGAATTTGGATATGCAATATGAAGTGTCGGAAATCAAGGGTTCAAAAGTTAGGAGATACGCCCTTTATAT
>JAQFZM010000936.1:0-22916 GCA_034695785.1 Galumna obvia | reverse complement strand
TAACTTAATTAATTATTATTATCTATTATAAATTTATAATAAATTGGATTTATTTCTATGTAACGTAATATTTATCGGGTGCCTTATTTTGGCGCCAAAATTAATCATTCTGTACATAAATTATGTCATTTGTAGTTAAAAATAATGGGAATCCCATTGAGTATACAGTATTTCTCTAAGGAAATTTTAGTGAGAAATTTCTAGAAAGTTTCTCAGAAAATTTCTCGAGTCCGAACACTAGCCTTAGTCTTCTCTTTTATAGAAAGTTTTTTTCTAAATCAAAAAATAATTATATTTAATATCATGATAAACTAGATTTAACCATAGTAATTATTTTTTCAAAAACTAATAAAATTGATAACTTATCTTAGATTATTCATAATTTTAAATAGATTATTATTCAGCTAAAAGTTTATCTAGCAAATTCTATTTTCCATAAATAATTTTCTTGAAAACTTTTCCTTAACGTTTTGGTGAATAACTTACAACGTTTCTCAGTTGTAGCAAACGGCTTTGCAAATGAACAAAACGGCAAACTTTTAGTTGTCAAATAAACCAAACGGCTTTGCAAATATACGAAACACTGAAAGGTTTAATCTATATATTAATCGAAACAAACAGTAAATAGTATAATATAAGGATGGCCAATAGGGGGGGTTTTCCAAAATACCCTCCTGGAGCAGCAAAATTGCCAAAATTGCCCCTGGGAAAAATAAGCTGAATGCCCCCTCTAGAAAAATCGGGGCCGGCTTATTTTGTATAATTTTCAGAAAAAAATGCAAAAAAATTAAAGAAAATGAGTAATTTAGGCAATATTTTACGCTAATACTCGTTTAAACATCATTTTATTATCAAAATTTACGATATTTTATAGCGATTTTTGCCCAATAAAACATTTTAAAGTGAAAAATAGACAAAATATTGCTTTTTGAGTGAAATAAGATGTAAAAATGACAATTATAGCACTTAACAATATTTCAATAGCCTAAAATAGCAATTAAAAGCTAAATAAAGCAAAAATAGACGTTTTTGAGGTTTTTGAAAAATATCATACCCTAATACCCCCTGGAATTTTTCCCAAAATACCCCCTACCAACCCCCTCTGGAGTCGAGTTCTTTGGCCATCCCTGGTATAATACTATATGAGAGTATAAAATTTGACATTAAATAACCCTCAAATTTTGCGCCCAGTGTAGCGGCCAAACGGTAATTAATCAATGCTGTGATACTGCTCATGAAATGTTCTACTCATCGAAATGAACAAATTACTAATTGACCACTTTTTTGTCTGACCAATAGTTCTTGGGAATTTGACCTCGGGGAGTCACACTATATGTTATATTTATATATGCCGTTTTGTTCATTTTTCAAAGCCGTTTGCTACAACTGAGAAACGTTGTAAATGAAAACTTTAATAAATTAATAAAAAAATAGAAATTGTTTTGAAGTTATTTTGACGTTTTATTAAATAATAATTTAATTCGAGGCATAGAATCAATGAACGACTCATTTGTGTTTATTAACACTTATTCCACTCATATCTTATAAAAAGAATATATAATTTTGAATTTGAATGTATACCTCGTCTCCACTTTTTAACTATCACTTAATCTGAAGGCTAAACACAATGTCAGCGCCCGTTCTCTCTCTCTTATATAACAGATTATACTTAGAATTGATTTTTAAAGAAAAACTCAAAATTATATAAAATTCATAATAAATGGCATTGAGTTAGACGTCATTGAATGGATAGAGATCTGATCTGATCTGATCTGACACATTTTCGACTTCTCAGTTTTCAACGTTTATGTTTACATCTTAAAGATATTATCGTTTTATTGCCGATTGAATACCATTTAACGAGTGATTGATTCATATATGAAACGCCATCCATAAGACAACTTAAGACAAACTTATTTTTACAAAACTATAACTCATTTGTAATTGACTCTCAAATGTCATAAATTAAGTTCTAATTAAGATTAACGGATATATAGAGTAAACCTAAAATAATTGGAAGTATAAAATTATTTTAACCAAACTTTAAAAGAATAACTAATATTTTATTTAACCTAGTACATGTTAAATGTCCTTTACTTTTTTTAAATGAGACTTTTTAGGAAATTAGTCAATAAATTTGATAATAAAATAATAATTTAAATAAAAAATATGAGTTTTTCCTTAAATTATAAAATTAATATAAATATATTAAACATAAGGATCGTTGAAATGATTATTTTTAACTTGTAAATTTAATAAAATTAATTATTCTTCATTTATTTATTAATAGAGTACATATAATTAATTATTTTAGTAATTTTAATAATAATTTATTATTATAGCGAAATATCAAAAATCATTAAAATTGGAGGTTTACTGTATTCATACATTTGACAAAAACTTCAAAATTTATTGAACTCACTTTAGTCAGACAGAGTAATCTATGAATTCTTTAGATTTATTCAAATGCCCTAGGTCTATATATTGAATATTTTAAGATTAAAATTGTTATAAATTTAATAGCAATTTAAAAAAAAATATACGACGAAAAATATTATTTATCAAATGACAAAAGTTTTGAATTTAACCGAATCTGTATTACGAATACTTTGTGAACAACTTTTACTAGTTTTTCAATTATATATTGTGTTTAACTCTTTTGTTGATAATAATGACTTAATATCTTATATGACTAAACTTCTCATATTTGTCATGAATTTCTTTTTTGTTATTTTCAGTTCACGTCATGATTTCATTCAATTACATAACTATTGTGTAAACTTATTCATTCAGTTTAAACCTCTCATTGTGTGTGACTTTACTTTTTCTAAAAAAAACCATTTGAGGTCTACAATATGTAAATCAATAAATTGTAATTAAGTTATAACTGTAATTCACAATATTTTAGATTTTTTTTATCGATTCTTTGATCTGTTTATATAAGACATACAGACATAAAATATTTTTATATATAACCGACTATTTTTCTGACCTCTACTTATAACTTATATTAAAAAGTCAATGAATTGTCCTCTAATTTATTAGTAAAAAAAGTTTTAAATCGTATGACTATTATAATTAATTTTTATATCAAAACTTTAAAGGTTTGACGTTTAAAATGATCTTGAATAAAATTTATAAATAATTAATAAATCATTAATTTCTAATTTAATTCAAATGAAATTCAATCAAATATTTTACATATAATTTGAGGAAAATTTTGTTTAATATTTTTTCAAATAAAATATTAGTCAAAAGAAATGAATTATAAATAGAAATAAAAATGCGTTGAATTTATATATCGTTGACTTATATCGAGTCCTCAGAGGAAATACTGTTTGTCTTTAGACTCAAATCGAAGTCAAACTCATAGACAATGCAATGAATAATATTTTATACGAAAAATCGATTCTCTGAATAAAAAAATTGAATTTTGAATTTGAAGTATAAAAAACACTTCAAGAAATAGCTCTCAAATATATCTAAAATATAATTTGAAGTTAATATCAAATATTTGACTTTTCATTGTTTGTTAGCAAAGTATAGCCTATGACTTAACCTAACAGTAGAGTAGGGTTTTGTTCATTTAAAGTTGGCTCAAATGTGAGAATAGGCTGTTTGGGAACAAAAGCCGAGTTTTTGCGATGGAATTGCGTCACAAAAAGACACATCCATTTGGTTATTATTGAATCAATGGTTGGGCGCATGTCTTCTTCATCAGACAAACTGTTATGAAATCCATTTTCCCTTTGAATTCTAGCAAAAATGATTATTACATTGAGTTTATCAGATAATTTATCCAAAGTGACCAAGATTGTTCAATATTACCAATGAATTTAACCAAAATTCTAATGTTATTATTCGTTAAATTTAGTCAAACTCTTCAATGAATTGTTTTTTTATAACAACTGATAACTGAGTGTAAGTTTATGTCATTTTATTCTTACATTTAATAGTCTTTTGTTTTCAATGTTATTGTCGTTTTTCAACTCTCCCTTTCTTGCAATCATTGGCCACAAAAATGCCACTAAAATAACAATTGAATGACATTTTCATACATAAAATGGATATAAAATTTGAATTTCAATATATTTCTGATATAATCTCTTTAATTATTTCCTTATTTCCCATTCAATTCAATCAGAATATTCTTATATCTATATATTATTTATCTGTAATTCTTTGTTATCGTTTTGTAAATACATATTTATATATAGTGTTATAAAGTTTTAATTTTCAATAATTTTGTTATTTCAAAGTTTAATAGTTTTAGTTTTAAAGTTCGATAATAAGAAAAGAGATCTTAAAAATAGGTCCTTATTTTCTAATTTCATTGAACTAATAATCAATTTCTGATAATTGAATTTCTTTATAATTGATTCGTGAATTTAATCACTTAATCAGATTTATCTTCAATTTTTTAAATTAAAACACTTTTCCTTATATTAACAAAATTCCAACTTTTTCTTTAATTTTCTTTCAATATTAAGATATTAAAAGCTATTGAAGTATTAAAAAATGTTTTTAAAATAAAAGTTCAAAAATTTCTTGAATGTTAATAATTATCTTAAACAGAGGCCATTGTTTTACATAATTTGTGACTCTTTTTTAATGCTTTCTTTTGTCTCTTATATTAAAGAAATAAAACTAAGTTTTAAGCAGTTTTAATGTCAATTAAGCCAAAGGAAAATATTTTGTTATAATTTATAATTACTGACCAAGGATACCTATTATTGATATAATTATCAAATGAATTATTACAACTTTTTACTAAATAGGAAACCGATAAACCAGATCCTCTCATATTGGAAAATACCAAATATAATTTTATTCATCTTGGTTAAGAGAGTAAACATATGAAAAAACATTTTCCGAGTGATCACTCCTTCAACCGAATATTGTGTCTCAAAAATTGCTATAAAATAAAGTTTTTATGAGATATATATGAATGAATAAGAATAAACTTGCAAATTTTAAAAATTATATTATTTATTATCTATATAAAAATTATTTAATCTTGTTACTCATTCTTGATAAATTATTTTAGTCATAGTGAAGTCTCATAGTTTACTTATGAACTTTTGTCACCCATATATATACCGGTGACTTAGGTTTAAAACCATTGAACTCATGATTTTGAACATGCTAATAATAGTGTTTTGAGCATGATACAACGTATAGTGAGATGAAACATTTGATAATCATTTATTAAAGGGATTATTTTTTAATGTACTAGGCAATGGTATTTATGAATAAGAAAAAAATCATCAAAAATTATTTTGTTCACAACCAGAACATTTTCAGTGAATTTATTGCATTTTAAATTAATTAAAACTAATTTATCAAAAGAAAAGTTAAAAAATTTAATAAAATAATTATAATTTTTTCAAAGACTTTAAAGAAGTAAATTCTCAAGATTAAAAATTATCATGCTAAATTAATTTTATTTAGATTTTTATGAAAAACACTTTATTTATCAAATAATTATATCAGAATTAATATAAGAAATTATTGCCAAAATTTCATTATAAATAAAATTATCCCGTATGTTTAATTCTAAAAATTTGCAAGCTAATTATCAAATTCCTTTATAGATTTTACTTAATTCAAGTAATTAATCATATTTTTAGAATATATTTATTTTTAAATAAATGAGAATTTTTTATGTTTTATCGAAAGAAAACGACAGACAAAATGCAATATAAATTAATTATCTTGTTAAATTTAAAACTTGCGTTTTTTAAAGTTAGGTTTTTCACTAAGTGGTGATAGAGTGCATTGTAATTAAGATGCTTTTATATAATCAAATAAAAGTGATATTATGGGCGTATCTTTTCTTAGAAAACTTCCTCTCTTTTAAAGTTTAGAATTTGAAAAGAAGTAAAACTAATGTCAGAAAAATTGAGTTTTCGGACAAAAACGTTGCGATCGAAGGAAATGTTTAACTTTTTTATGATAAATGTTTTGAAAAATTTGAAAAAAAGGATAAAAAAATATAAATCATATAAAAAGTCAGGGCTTTTAGTGACGTTAGAATATCTAATGTTAGTGTTAGTCATATCAAAACTAAATTATATATATTTGAAGAAATTGAGTACAAAATCGAAAAATAAAAACATCATTAGTCGACAACAAATAGCACTCATATAAAAGGTGTTCAAATTTAGAGCCCATTCCCTAAAATCCTGTAAATAGTGTCCCCATTTTTCTGATAATATTAACATTTAATCGCTATTTTAAACAATGATTTTTTAATGTGTTTTTTAGCCAATCATTTGCTCACAAAATCTTAATCTTAACTAATAATTGATTTAAAAGTTTGTTATGACTAAAATTGAATGAATGCGGTTCTCTTAATAATTTTTGCCTTGAACATTTATAAAATTATTTGAAAGCCATTAAGTTAAGCCATGTTCATTATTCTTACAATTAATAAATAAGAGGAAAAAAGTATAGAAATTCTTTTCGTTTTCTTTTTTTTGTTGGTTTTTATCCAAACAAAAGTCGTGTTTTATTATTAGTGTCATTATTCTTAACTTATTAAAAAGTATCAAGTATATCTCATATATCTCATAAAAATTGATCATATCTTGGTGAATTATTTAATTGTTTATTTTAAAAGTTAATTTAACTTGAATTCAATGTCGTTTCAATTATTGAAGTTTTGTTTTTAGTCTTTTGTTTATTGAATATATTATTAGTTATTTTCCTAATATTTTTTGACAAATGGTTTACAAATTGTGAAATATTTTTATAATATTTTGAAAGTTTAAAATTTGACCGAAAAACAAACGAGTATTTGATATTAAAGCTAAAAATAGTCCGTTTTATACTATTTGATCTTGGTCATTTATTAATAATTCTATATAATGGAATTTCCATGTTAAAAATCATTAATAATTATTTGTTTAATTTATTGCTAATAATTTAAATTTGAAAACATTTATGAATCGATTGAAGCGAAACAAATATTCAATGAATAAAAATAATTTGAATTAATTTTTTTTAATGAAAATTATTGTTTACTTTTAAAGAATTGACTTAAATTGAAATATAAATTGTTTTTTGATATGAATTTTTTTCAGAAGAAAATCTGGTTTTAATTAAATTATGTCGAAATCGATTGAAGAAGAAGTCAATGAAAATCTGTTGAGTCGACCGGAGAAAAATGTTAGACTCATTTATTTACTCATTTATTTACTCATTTACTTAGTATTAATTAATTAATTGTTTTGACAGTCTGTTAAAGTTGTGCCCAACAAACAGAAAGAGAGCTCCTCTTCCTTTCCTCAATGGAAACTAGAGTTAGAAAAAAGGGACGCCATAGAATTGGAAACAATCAATAATGAAGTGATGGGCTCATCGATTGATAGCTGCCATCAAAACGACTCTTTAACTCAAAGATTAAATTCTGTGCTCGAAATTAGTGATAAAAGGATAGCAGCACAGGTCAAGAATGTTGTCTTTTCATATGGAAGGGGCAAAAATGCTGTGAACGCATTGAACGGCATTACAATCAATGTTCCCGAAGGACATATGTGAGCACTTCTCTCAATATTAGACATACATTTTATAAAAGAAAAGTCACCACTCATTATAGTAGTGACCTAGTTACTATTCAAATATTTAGAACAGTTATTAAATTCTAAAAATTATTTTAAAAAATGAGGATTTTTTTCTATAGTTAACCACATTTTCTAAATAATCTTTAAATAAACTAATAATTGAACGAATCTTTTGGCCAAAGATATAGTATATTAGGTCCGAGTGGTTGTGGAAAAACAACTTTAGTTCACTGTTTAGTCGGAAGTTTAAAACCAAGAAAAGGAATGGTTAAAGTGTTTGGTGAAGAACCGGGTTCTTATGACTCATTAGTACCCGGACCCGGTGTCGGTTATATGCCTCAAGAGATCGGTCTCTTCCAAGAGTTTACAATAGAAGAAACCCTCACTTTTTTCGGCCGATTATATCGATTACCAAAAGCACAGATAAAACATAGCATTCGATTTCTTCTACAATTCCTCGATCTTCCGGACAAATCCAGTTCTGTGGGTGAGTCCAGTCGTTGATTTATTACAGAGACTCTCATTCTTTTGAAATGTGGTTTCTCTCAAATATTTTGAAATGAATACCGAAATGAGTAAAACCAAAGCCATGATTTGTGATGAACACAATTCAACAAATATTTCATTCATTATTCAAATAGAATTGAAATTTTAGTCCACTTTTTATGGACTTTAACTCAAAATCAATAAAATATCTGAAAATAATTGGAATTTCTGTCATTTCGAGAAATTGATTACAAAAGCATTTATAAAAGGATAAAATATGAGTTACCGATGAACTTCTATTTATCTGTTGTGGGCGGGACTCAGTTATGGTCAGATGGTATTATAGAGAGAAACGGATCATGAATTGGATCGTAACTAAAGGCTGTTTCCAACACTTCATTTGAATAGAAGAGTCGAAATACAATTAAGTGAATCATTCCCTCGATATTGAGTCCCCCATCAGTCCCCCCGTCAGCCCCTCTCCTGTTTGTTGTCATTATTATCCTATAATCTAAGTTTCAATGCTTTGGTTCAATTTATTCTTCATATCATTGATTATATTTTGTGTGACAAACATTGTATGTCCTAATATTCTGTGCTTTCCTTTATATCTATCCTTTAATTTTGTTCTTTTTCTCGATTGAAGTCATTATTGACTTATCACTTATTAGTGTCATATCTTTCGAGTTATATCTCTTCTCTATTTCTGTCTATTATTTGGAAAAATTACATTTTTTTTCAATCTTTGATTCTTAGAGTTTTGGTATAAAAGAAATAAATGGAAACTCTTTGATAAATGTCTTCCGAATTAGAGGTCCGAATAATTATTGATTAATGTTTTAACTCTTTATTTGTAGCGAAAACTTCATTTATTTTATCTCAAAAGTTGTTTAAGATTTAGTCGAAAAAACAAAATTAAGTTTAAAAAGTATTGAAATTCACTTTTAATTATTAGCTAAACTCAGTGGCGGTCAAAAACGCAGAGTTTCATTAGCGGCAGCTCTGGTACATAAACCTCCTTTACTTGTTTTGGATGAGCCAACGGTAGGCATCGATCCGGTCCTTCGGCAGAATATTTGGAAACATTTGATAGCTTTGGCCAAAGACGGCATAACTGTTATAATAACCACTCATTATATAGAAGAGGCGCGCTCTGCAAATACTGTGGCCTTTATGAGACAGGGAATGCTTCTCGAAGAGGGAAATCCTGAAGTTCTCATCAGAAGAGAAAATTTACAAAATTTGGAAGAAGTGTTTCTCAAACTATGCAATAATAAAGAGTCTGATCTCAATATTTACGACAAAAGCAGAAATTTGTGTCAAACAATAACTCAATCGAATGAAGAAAATGTTTTAAATGATATCAAAGTTATTAATAATAATAGTTTACAAAAAACTAATTCATTAAAGCCTTCAAAAGTTTTAATGAAACGAAACAAAATCGCCGATCATTTTGCGAGAAGTGAAGCACTTTTTAAGAAGAATTGGATCAGAATGTATAGAAATTACCCTGCCTTTATTTTCACAGCCATAGTTCCAGCAGTTCAGTGTGAGTTCAATAAATAAATTCTTTAAATATTTTTTCAATTTTGATATTTTCCTCCGAAAAGGCGCTCTATTTTTCTTATGTTTGGGTCGCGACCCCTACGATATACCGGTCGCTGTTTTCAATGGAGAAACGCCACCGAAGTATAGCATAGATTATCTTAATTTGTTGGATAACTACACAATCAGTCAAAAACATTTCGATTCATTTGAAAGCGCTTACGATTCAGTAAAAAGTGGTGATAACAGAGGACTCATTGCATTTGGAGCCAACTTTTCTAAAGCTTTGATCCAAAGAGGGATTGACGGCTATGAAACCGATAAAGAGACAATCGATATGAGTAGTGTTATGTTATATTTAGATATGACCAGTAAGTGCTCTCATTTCCTGTTCTTTCAATTTATAAGAGAATTTGAATTTAAGGTCAGTTCTCCGCCAACAAAATCCGTCAAACAGTTCACGAAACTTATCAATTGTTCGCTAAAGGAATCCTTAGGGCTAATGATATGCCCGAAGCGATGGCAGATCCGCCCATTCATGTAAGTATTGAAAGTGATTTTATTTAAACTTTAATCGATTAAAATTTGTTTCAAATGAAAGGTCGAACCGCCGATATTAGGAACTCCTGATCCTCCCGTCACAGAATTTATGGCTCCGGGTTTCATACTATCCTTGGCTTTCTTCTGTGCGATCGCAACCGCAGCTCTAACTTTAGTTCTCGAAAGAAAAGATGGTTTACTCGAAAGAAGTTTAGTTTCCGGTAATTTAAAGTTTTATTAAAAATCAAATTTAATGGAAAATTGAAAAAAGGTGTTCATCCAAATGAATATATTTTGTCGCACGTCTTAACTCAAACAATGGTTGTTATTCTTCAGACGTTTTCTGTTCTATTGATTGCGTTTCTTATATTTGAAATCCCAAATCGAGGATCAATAGTATGGGTGTCGGCCCTAATTGTATTGCAAGGCGTCTGTGGTATGGCGTACGGGATATTGATTTCTGCCATCACTAAAGAAGAGAATTTTACTCTTGTTCTTTGTATGGGTTCAATGTTTCCACAATTTATTCTGAGCGGTCAGTTGTTATTAATATGAAGGAGGAATTCATTAATTGTTTGTTTTAGGAGTTGTTTGGCCGGTCGAGACTATGCCTAAACTCCTTATATTGATTAGTACTCTGTGTTCTCAGGCAAAGAGCATAGAAGCAGTTCGTTATATGTTATACAGAGGATGGGGTGTCGACCACTTTGAAGTGTCGCTCGGATTCATAATATCTGGTTCGTGGACTTTAGTCTTCTTAACAGTTGCAGCCATTATGTTCAACGTTAACAAATCGCGATAATCATATTATTACCACATTTTCATCCAATCATTAAACACATCAATTATGCAATCAATCAATTCATTCATTTTCTCTTCTCTTTTATTACAACAAAAAAAACTTTTTAATGTTTTTGATATTCAAATGATAGTCTTTGAACCACAAATAATTGTGACTCAATTTTGATCAATTGGTCATCAAAATAGTATAGTTTTTTTAAGAGTCAAATTTTGAATGAATGCAATGATTCTTTAAAAATCTGTGACAACGACAATAGTCGGCAAACATGTATCCACGAGAAACAAATCGTCGCCATTTCTCATACATTACTTTATTAAGTTGTTTACATTAGTTACTGTTTCCTAGGATATTGCCGATCTCTGATCTATGACATTATATACAGTATATGTTGTGAAGACTATCATTTGCAGTCGGAGGACATTAAAACCCTTTTTTTGATGTTATTTTGAAATTAATAGGAAGTCATTTATTGTGATATAAGTTATTAATTGATTCTCTCCTATCGTTAACTCATATTTGAGGTCAAATCTTGACTTAAATTTGTTTAATCCTCTATTAATTGTGTTTTTTGGAGTTCGAATCAATTTAAATGACATTAAATATTGTAATTATTTATTAAATCAATTTTTAAATCTCATCTTTTAGTCAATTATTTTGAATTTAATTTATTTTTTAAACTCTTCTCAATTTTTTATTCAATAAAATAAAACTTTTTTAAACTAAAAATATATGATTTTATTATTTTATTAGTAATTATTGATCACTGATTGAATGTTATGCCTTTCCCTGACTTTCCTAAAGAGTGATTATATGAACAAATTTTATGTGAAAAATATCGATAAATAAAGAAAATATTTGTAAATACTATTAAAAGTAATTTTTTTAATAGAATTCGTTTGATTTAATGAATTTTCTTTAAATAAAAAGATTGAATATTAAGAGATTGTGTCTCATATTTTAATAAATTTTATTTTTATTAACAAACTTTGAGGCGATTTTGTTTATAAACTAATTAAAAGTGTTTAATATTGAACTTTATTAAAGTTAAACTGTTTTAATCAACTTTTGAATGTCGTCCGCGATTTTAATGGCATCAAAACTTGTGTCATATCTTCTGACGGGTTGTCCTTTACTGCCATCGATAAGAAATTTTTCAAAATTCCATTTAATATCGCGAGCATTCTTTGGGTCCCAAAAGTAATATTTCTGTTCCTGAAAACGCAAATCAGTTGAAGGACAGGACCTCTGAAATTAAAAAATACAGATTTTTCGTCACTCATTTCATCAATAATTTAAGTGAAATAAATTCGTTTAAAATGTTTGTAAAAATAACTTACTTTCAAAAATGAAAAGATTGGATGAGTGTTAGCGCCATTCACTTCCACTTTTTGTGTTAACAAGAATTTGGGAACGAATCCATTTCCTGGTCTCACGTAATGAATGGCATTATATATCTCTTCTGGGTTTTCAGGTTCTTGCTATAAAACATTGATTTAACCTAAAAACTTATTTGAATGGACTTACGTTCCAGAATTGATTGCAGGGAAAGCCAACTATGACTAACTTATCACCGAATTTATCTTTTAATTGATTAAGTTGTGGGTAATCTGTTTTAGACCTGCAAAAAGTGGCCACATTTAACACAAGTATTACTTTTCCACGAAATTTCTCAAATGAAATCAATCCCTGACTTTTGTTGAGGTTCTCAACCGAATAATGGAAAATATTGTCGCCATCAGTGGATGGATAGCAGTCAGTATAGTTCAGATCAGAACTATATTCTTTTGGTGTCAAATAATGGTCGGCACAGTTTGACAGCACAAAGAAAGCACTCAAAACTATAATTGATTTCATCATTTTTTAGTTTCAAATTAATTATTAAAACTAATGAATTTGAAACACAAAAGTTTCCACTTATAAAGCAATGGATGAAGTTGTTTGTGCTTTTAATCAAGGTAAAATTATCTAAAGTTCAAGTGTATATCTCTTATATCTAAAGTATATTTTATCGATTTATGAAATGACATTTCAATTCAAAACATATTGTTTTAACGTTTAGACAATACTTTTATTAATATTTTATAAATCGATTAATCGATAGAAAAGATATTATTTGAATTGTTTTCACTGATATTTATTTTTCTTTTTTTGATTTAGTTTTTATTAAACAAAAATAAATGATATTCTGTTTATAGATATTTAGAATATAATAAATTTATGGCTTTAATTTTAAATGTTTTAAATTCAAACTTTTTTAATCAACTTTTGAATGTCGTCCGCAATATTGATAGCATCATAAAGTGTGGCATATCTTCTGACAGGAATTCCTTTATTTCCATCGATGAGATACTTTTCAAAATTCCATTTAATGTCGCGAATATTCTTTGGGTCCCAAAAGTAGTACTTCTGATCTGAAAAATGAGAATCAGTTGAAGGACAGGACCTCTAAAATAAATACAAATTAAATTTTTTTTAAAAAGTCATTCAAAACAACTAACTTTCAAAAATGAAAAGATTGGGTGAGTGTTAGCGCCATTCACTTCAATTTTTTGTGTTAACAAGAATTTGGGAACGAATCCATTTCCTGGTCTCACAAAACGAATTGCATTATAAATTTCTTGTGGGTTATCTAAAGGTTCTAGCTAGAAAATTTATAAATTTAATAAAAAAAATCATTTTTATGACTAACGTTCCAAAATTGATTGCAGGGAAAGCCAACTATGACTAAGTTATCACCGAATTTATCTTTTAATTGGTTGAGTTGTGGGTAATCTGCATAAGACCTACAAAAAGTGGCCACATTTAACACAAGTATAACTTTTCCACGAAATTTTTCAAATGAAATTAATTCCTGGCTTTTATTGAGAGTTCCGATGGAATAACGGAATATATTGTCGCCATCACTCGGAGGGTAACAATCGGTATAATTTACACCAAAATTGTAGTCTTTTGATGTCAAATAACGATCGGCACAGTTTGACAGTACAACCAAAATATTCAACAAAATGATTGTTTTAATCATTTTTAGTAACTATTTTCCAAATTATACTAAAATATATTAATAATACTAAATATCAAACCAAGAGAAGACAAATTTAAAAGATCCTTTTATTTACTATTAATATACGATTAATATTTTTATATTTATTATAATTTAATTTTTAAAGAGTGTTTAAATCCGTTTCCATACATTTATATACATTTATATATTAGAAAATTATTATTGAGTCCTATTTATAGTGGTCTAACCTAAAGCACACTATAATATAATTGAATACAAATTCGTAAAAATATTTTATTTACTTTTAAAATAATAGAAAAATATGTTTGTTGAGAGTTATGCCGACCGATGATTACATATTTAATATTTGGTTTAAATTTTGAATGTTTTTAATGTTCGACAGCCGTCGACTTATATACAAATGGTTTGACTTAAAATATTAGACAAAAGATTTTTTATACATTGAGTACAGAATAAAACTTAATTTTAAGAACTGTTTATACATTTAGTTTCGGTAAAATTATGTAAAACTTTTGTTTGATTGAATGAATTGACAGTTCTATTAAATAAAAGTACAGCGAAAATACAATAATGGTTTTCGATATTTATTTAAAATAATTGAATGATCGGATAAAAGCTTAAATCATATTTAAAATGATTTCAATGATTAACTAAAAATGACTTTAAAGTTAGTTAACAGGTTTTTACAATTAATAAAAACAAAATATAGTTTCATAACATAAAAAGAGAAATAGTAAATAAGTTATTAAATGCAGTCAACAACCAATAGTTTTAAGTACCAGTAATTTTAACTAACCGTTAATTCTAACCAAAACCAAAAACCCCTTCCCATTGACGTAATGTTAAAAAAACTACCGATAATTTAAACAATCAATAATTTTAACAAACCGTTAATTTTAACTAAATATGAAAAGCAAACCTCATTGAAAGACATATAAAAGTCATACCAATAATTTTAACTAACTTGGAAATGCCCCCGACGGGCCGATGGAATTTAATAAAAAGAAAACCATGGTTAAAATATTTAGAACAACCTGCATCCAAATCTTTAATCAAAAAGTGAGTATGGCCACGCAAAATATCAAAAACCATGGTCAAAATATTTGAAAGGTGCTTTCAAAAAGTTTAAAAAAGAAAGATTAATTTTAAACATTAGCAAGATGATTAGCAATGCTCACTACTGATGAGCAGTGATACACATTTTCGGGAGGTAAAATCACCAAAATCGGTCGGGAATCGGGAAATAAAAACTGCCAAAAAAGGGAGTAAAATCGGGAATAAAATCGGGAATATAAATATTGAAATTTTGCCAAAAATATTACATTTTAGGTCCTAAAATGTAGGGTATATAAATGATTGAAAATTATGTTTTTTAACATTTTAACTAAAATTATGATGTTTTCATTATTAAATTGTTGTATTTTTCAAAACAATTATTGATTTTTGGAACAAAATCTTTACTGAATGACAACTGGATTACATTTTATTTAAAATTTCATATTTATAAAAAGTTTTACTTATTTGCTATCAAATAGTTATTTTTGGTAAATATTTTGAATTTATTTAAAATTTTATTAAAATGTCCTAAATATTTACAAAATTCTTAAAAATTATATAATTTTTTTAAATTGGATCAATTTTAGGTATAATCGGGAGTAAAAAGCCAATATTTTTATTTTCGGCGGTATTTATAAAAAAAACCAAAAATCGGGAAAAACCGGGAACTTATAACTGCATATATTTAACCTATTATATGCCATTAAACTAATAATAGATTATTCCCGATATAATAACCAACGGTGTAAAATCGGGATTTCCCGGTTATGTGTATCACTGGTTATAACTTATAACTTATAAGTTAACAAAAAGCATTCAGAGTTGACTTGAGTTAAATTCCTCAGAAAAGAGGAAATAAATTCTTTATTACTATTTGAAAGAATAGAATTGATAGTCATAAACATTTATTAGGTTTATGGCAATCAAATTAAGTTAACATGCTCAATTAATAGACAATGTGTCTACCATTAAAGATTATAATAGAGAAACTGACTAACACTTTGTCATAGAAATACACATTATATTAGAAAATATTATTTAATAGATTCTATTGAATAAGAAAAATACTCATGTGAAAATATCTAAAAATAAAAGAGGGAGAGCTAAAATTATATATTTGAACTGGTTAAATCTAAAAATTTTCACATTATAATGATTGGAAAAAGAATATAATGATTTCTAAACTATATTTAAGATTTATTTTATACTTTTTTGATGGAATCCATATTTAATGAATTCCAAACTTTGATAAACTATTATTTGAAAATATATTAAAAAAAATATCATTTAATTATATTTTTTTCTTAAAGTTTATCTAAAAGTTTTCGATAAAGTAAATCATTAAATATTAAACACTTCCTCCAGAGGGAGAGGGAGAGAGAGAGAGAGAGAGAGAGAGAGAGGGAGAGAGAGAGAGAGAGAGAGAGAGAATTTGTAAAAATATTTAGAAGAGTTTTTAATTGAAATAAAAGATGGCAATACTTGAATAATGAGTTAATAAATGAAAAGAATATTCTTAACTCAACTCTAATAATATTGTTTCGTATTTTGTCATTAAAACTGATTTAAGACATAATGATTTTGTGTAATAGTTTTAGTAAACTTTGTATTGTATGAATGTTTAGGTTTCATTCATAATTACATTAATTATGAAATAAATTGAAAAATATATGAGAATTCCTTCGAAGTCTCACTTTTCAAAAGCTGTCCTTCAAAATGAAAATGAAATAAAAACTTGTTTTTTATAAAAATATTTTCAATCGTTTGCTCACAATTATTGAAGTAATAAATTATTCATTTATTGAATCATAACTCGATTTTCTGGAAAAGCAATCGTTAGAGCAAAACGTTAGAATATTTAAGATTTGGATAATAGACAATATGACCATAACTACCATTATTGCAAACATATTATTGTTATATCGATTTTTCAAACATAAATGAAATGATAAAAAAGAAAAACTGCTTTCATTTCCATTACTTTTAGTTATATTTTTACTTAATTTAACGAATTGTTTGTTCAGACAATTTTCAGCTCAAAAATATCAATAAAGTCTGTATTTTCCGACAATTCTAAGAACATTCAATAATATTGTCAAGGTCATATGACACTTATAATTCTTTCATTTTAAACCCTAAAATCATCTAGCAAGTTTTACACATTTTAAAATTTTAAATGAATAATTGTGTCATAAATTGAATCCAATAACTGACAATTATATTAACTAAGATTATATTTAATAATAATAATAACCAAGATTCAAAATTATATATAAAAGAATTTTTAAAAAAAATTTAATTTATGAAATGAGTAAAAGTTAGTTAAAACAATTTTATTTTGATTTAATGATAACATTTTCACGCTTTTAAAGTAAAGAACAGACAAAAAGATAAATAATGAGACGAATCATGTCTTGAGTGGAGGCGTTAATGAAAAGTCCAGATAAGTAGTGATTAATAATAATTAAGATTTAAAATAAAACGATAAAATTTATTAAGTTTTTAAATAATAGTTATATAAAATAAAGTTTTTTATTTAAATCTAAAACTAGAAAAACGTTTTAAATATTATTTATAATAAACAGAGTTTTGGTTAAATCTTAAAATATTTTTGAGTTAACAACTATTTAAGAGATTCGCGCGACGGCTAGAATTGAGATCATAATCAAAGACAAGACGGGAAGTAAAGCACAGGTTCCGCACAGGGATGGAGTCTCCCGATAAGTCATACAGGTCTTATTGGAAGCATCTAAGAGACGAGTCTGTTGTGTCTTAATAGTAGTGAAATCTGCTTCAGAGCAAAGCCTTTTGGCCGTTTCCAAAAGGCAGTCGAGAGTACCCATAGACTTACAACAAGCTTGTTTATCAGGTTCCATACTGATTTTCCACTGGTCGGTCACTTTTTCCTTGCATTTGTTTAAACTTTCATCTTGAACAACGTTGACTCCGCACTGACCAATTTTGCTGACATCCGTCAATTGATTTGTCAGACCTGTCAGAGCACTTAAATCGAAGGCATTTGACTCAACGTTGAACAGCATAAGTGCCAAAACTATTTCTATGATTACTATTTGTTTATTCATTTTTTGTTAATAAATTTCTTTGAATTAAACTCAAACTGAAAAAGTCTGAACAGAATAGAAGCCAATGTTTGACAGTTCGCAACTGAGCGCACAGACTGTGGGAAAGTTTAGTCATCTATTCTCTATTATACGTAATGTGTGTTTCATAGAGACAGTCCTTCAAAACAGAATAATTATGAATTGAAAAGACCACAACCCGTTTGAATTGAATTATTGAGTTTTCACGAATCAATGGTCGTGAAAACCATTCTTTTCAAAAAAGACAACTTTTCCTAAATTTTAAATAAACAAATCATTAGTTTTATATTGAATTAGAATTAAGCTAGTTCAATTAAGTTGTCTCTTTATAAAATTGTTAATTGATTTAACTCGGATATGGTTTTAGGTGTTTCTTCAAAATTATTTTAATTATATTTTGCATAAAAACAATTTATTAATGAAATTCCTTTTAAGGACTTTAAAAGTGTGTTATTATATAATATATTGAATGTATGAAACATTAATTATTAATATATTGAAGTAAACTATATTTATAAGAGGTTTTACTATTTTACTAACATTTTGTAAATTGCAAAGAATGCAAATATTCATAGTAAATCTCTTTGCAAATTAAATTAAACTCTTTACTTGAAATTATAACAAAATCATCAAGCTAATTCTTCAAAAATATTCTGTAAAATAAAGTTTAATAATTAAAGAGAACCCCTGTATTTAGTGAAGTTTCCGCAGTGAATGGGATCGGTATCTGCGCAGAGCTTTAATGAAATTATTATTCCGATAGGAAGGGGTTTGGGCTTTGATCCAGACTATGATAAATGGAATGAAATAGATGTTTTCTTTATTGGTTACTATGAAATAATCATTGAATCAAAATGTTATCTCTTTTTAAATCAACAATTATTTAACCTTTTTTTGGCCCAAAAAAATAATTATATAATTGATTTTTAAGTCAATATATCTAATAATTGTATAATAATCTGGAACAAAATGACTAGGTAAAATTAAGAATTGATAATTGAAACGTTAAAAATGAAATTTAGACCAGTTTTCGAAATAAATGTGAACTCAAATTAATTTTTGTTTTTATCATAATTTTATGCTTTGTTTATATTGTTTATATTATTTTATAATTATCTGAATTACTTTTTTTTAAATGTTATTAAAAATTAAGAGATATTACAAAGTATTTGTTAGATCTGCCAAAAATTAGGGTATTTTTACTCAAAACATACTAAAAATAAGATCAAGAATTGAGATTAAAAGTCATTAGAAGTGAGATCTAAAGTAAGTGTAACTTAAGAGAAGTAAATTAGTGTAAAATATGTCCTTCACTTAAATTTCATTGAAATGAAAACACGATATAATTAATATTTTATTTAATATTTGAAACCCTTAAAAATATGTTTAATTGTCACGAAGTGTTTAAAACTATAATCTATTATATCATACAATATATAATTATATACAAAATATTCTTTTGTAATATTTATTGATAGAAAAGTATTACTTCCTTTAAATTTAATTTAAATATTTATTTAAATTCTATAAATAGTTTGAAACTAAAATTTGTGACAAAAGTGAAGAATTTTTAACTTTCATATATTGTAATTATCAATAATAAAGTGTATGGTTAATAAAATATTAATAGTTTCAAATTTCACATTGTATCTTGATAAATTCTCAGTACATTAATCAATTATTTCTAACACATTAAAGCTATTTTGTTAAAATGGTTTACACAAAATCAATAGATATTTTCGCTTTTTCTACACATATTCTTCTACTATATATTTGTAGGTCTAATCTTTTTTTTGAAACATTATTTTTAGTCTTATTAGCAGAGGTGGGAATTATAATCAAAAATGAGTAAATCCTATGCTTTTGAGATTAAAAATGTGTACGAAATTCGAAGCACATAATGAGAACTCATTAGAAATGAGACTATAATAGACTATTTGAGAGATAATTAACTTTTTAGCGAATATAGTTTTTGAATATTTTTAAGCTAAATTTTGTCAGATTTAGTTGACCCTGGTTTAAATTTTAAAGACATTATTGATATCAAATGAAGAAATAGCCATACCTATAAAAGTAACCAAACAAATAAATTATAAGAATTGTTATATTTTATTACTTATAAATGACTATTTCTCTGACCTTTACTTATTGTTTGTAATATGAGCATGCAAAAGTTGTGAAAAAACAATTTTACTTTATTTAATGTTTATGGGATGAGTAAAGAATAGATTTGGTTAAACAATTAGTTTAAATAAATTTACTTTGATCAATTGATCAATCAAGTTACTTTAATTTAAATTTTTAATAATTAGTTATTATATTATTTATTAATATTATAAACATTATTAAAGATAATTTAGCTTGAAAAAACTACATTATTATTATTATTATATACTTATATATCAAATCAAATTTATAGTAAAAATGTGTAAAAATAAATGAAGCATAAGTTCATTGATTAGACATTAATTGTTAATGAATCGTAATTTTACTAGCTCATTTAATCTTTATTAAAAACTTTTCAATCAATATTATACTATTTTTTTTACAATTTTGGCCAATGAACATGGTTATTCGAAAAATCTTATTTCACAGAATGTCTTGAATACACTATTCCAAGTTCAACAAGGTAAATTTTATGACCTTATGATTCCTAAAGGATATGTTAGGAATGATGTGAAACATTTCATTTATTGCAAATATTAATACAATAACTGATAAAATCCCAAATGTATTAACAAAACCTTAATTAAAAAATCGGTTATAAATGTTATAATTTTGTTAATAGAAATCAATTTTCCCCCAATTTTTCCAAAAATTAGAGTGAATTCAGAATTGAATTCCTTTTTAATAAATTAGTTTAGTTTTAGATTTATTTAGTAATGAAAAAATCTAATTATACTCTGAATTGAAGGGCGGATTCACCAGAATTGAGGCCAAAACTTAATTTCACAAAAATTATTCAAACGTTTTAACGAACGGAAATTAAATGATTATTTTATATCGTATTTAATTCAAGAATCGAAAACTAAAATTTGATTTATACTAATAATTAGGAAAAATTTAAATGCAATCAATATCTCAATCGAAATGGAAATAACAAATGACTTTTAACCTGCGATGGCCAAAGGTGCCGGCTCCAGAGGGGGTGGGGTGTATTAGGTAGGGGTATTTTGGTCCAAGATCAGGGGGTATTTTGAAAATGACCAAAAAATGCCTAAAAACGCATAAACGTCGTTTTTAAGTTGTTTTCTGATGTACAACATGTTTCAAAAGTTACTTCGAAGCTTATAAGGGGCACTAAAAATGTTTTAATGAGTAAAAGTAGACCTTTGAAGGGTCAACACTATTACACTCTTGCGTTTTATCGAAGTTACTTTTGAAACATGTTGTAAATAATCCTGTTAAGATAAAATTTGAGTTGGAACCAAATCCCATTAATATAATATATACTTCGTGTAATTTTGACTCTAGCCGTTACAAATAAAGGAAATATTTTTATTTGGGGAGATATTGGTGAAGATAAGAAACTAAATGAACCAAAATTCATTGAATTGGAAAATATAATAAAAGCGGATTACATATTTGATAATCGTTTGGAAAAATTGATATTAGGATACATAACAACTAAACGTGAATTTGGTTTTTATTGTAGTGAAACCCAAATAAATAAAATAGCGCTAAACAATGTAACCGAGTTCATTTATGATCGCCCTCAGCCCTTTATTGTACAAGATGATTTGTTTTACAGAATTGATTTTTGCAGATATAAAGATAATTTTGATTATAAATTATCAAAAATCAATTATTCAAATTTATTTGAATATAACATTTATGAAAATAATGAAATCAACGAAACAATTATTATAACAACTGATGGATATCTCAAGAATTATAAAATAAAAGTCAATGAAAATTATTCACAAAATTCAAAGGAAAAACTTTTGTTAAAATACAGCGAAAATGTTTTTGATAAAAAGTATGAAAGACTATTCGAAAATCCAGAACTAATAGGAAAGGGAGGGTTTGGAGAGGTATTAAAAGTGAGGAATATTCTAAATGATGATGTATATGCAATAAAAAGAATTGAAATCACAGGTAAAGTAAAACTTATTTATTTTAAAATTTATATAATATTTATATTTTAGAATTAATTATATTCAAATTTGTCTTAATCAAACTTGTTATGCTATTTAATAGATTAAGATTTAGTACTTTTTTTAATTATTTATTTATTTGTTTGTTTTTCAATTTTTCTAACCAAGACATTCACTTATAGAGAATTCTGAATAAAATTTAATGAAATAACTTTTTATTAGTTCCCTTTTAACGCTGTTTTTATAAAAACTCATTCAAAATCAATGACTTATATATTCTTTTATATTAAATTATATAAATAAATAATATTTCATTAAAAATTAAATGAAATTATTTTCAAAACTTAATGGGACTGATGTCAAAAGTTACTCCTATTCTTTTTTTTAAAAAGATATATTTCTAATTGTTAAAATAAAATTCATAAAAATTAAACTTATTATTATAGATTTTTAAAATATAGATGTATTTTTATTAATTATAAACTATATATAAAATTTAAATGATTTAAAATATAAAATTTTATTTATTTGATAATATTTATGAAAATTTATATGTTTAAAAATATTTTTAGGGGAATTAAAAGGAACCTTAAGAGAATTATCAATTTTATCAAAATTTAGTGATACTTATGTCGTAAAATACATTAATTCGTGGACTGAAGGAAAGATAATCGACAAAAGATTTGTTACATATTTTTATAT
>JAQFZM010000935.1:0-22930 GCA_034695785.1 Galumna obvia | reverse complement strand
TAATTATATGTGGTTTAAGTGGATGTCAATTGAAAGCAAACTGAAGGCTTTGCGAATTGAAAGCAAACTGAAGTTAAATTTAAGTTTTAGAGAAATTAATAATCGATTTAATGAAAATTTGTGAATATAATGATTAATTTAATATAATGATTATTAAAAGTATATTATTTCGCAATTTTTTATTCAAATCTTTGAAACAAAAACATATTATTTGTCAAAATTCACGATTTTTTTCTAAAATAAGCGATTTTTCAGACGTTTCGCCAGAAATTAAAGTAAATACAATTTAATTAATCGTTTGTTTGAATTGTGTATATATTTAAATTAAAATCTTTAAAATTTTACTCAAATTTAGATAATTTAGTTTTTAGTAAAAGGGATGCCAATCGATCAATATATACATATTTATAAATTATAATTTTAAATTAAATTAATTTATTAATATTAAAATTATATACAGATTGTGACCAATAATACATTTGACTAATAAATTTCAGAAATTGTTAGAAATTGTCAAAAAATTATTAAAATGTTTAATAAAAATTAAATTTATTCAATTATTTCAATTTTTGAATCACTAGAATTATTCCTAGGATAAATATAAAGTTCTTAATATTTAGTAATAAAATTATCTCAAAATTTATGCTAAATTTTAACCTAAGTTTTGTTAACTTTACTTTAAGTCATAAAAGGTACTAAATTTTCAAATAAATCGTTTGACTCAACCATAATAATAATTATTGTTATTGTGCACAGAATAACTATAACCTTTTTCTGCTGCAAACTATTCAATTATTAAAAACTATAATTAATAAATAAAACTAAATTTATTTAAATTATAAAATATCCAAATGTTTTGCAAAATTTCATCAAAATTACAAAAATTCCATAGAATATTTTACCCTGTTACAAAAATTCATTTTACCATAGATGATGCAATACTAAAATTGCCAATCTAGCAGTTTTCCGGCAATTTCCATTTGACACTTTACTGAAATGTCAGATTCACAGCACTATTTGTTAGTGAAGTGTTCTTTAGTTTCTCTTTATTTAATTATTTATTAATTTTAACTTTTTTTACAGAAATGTTGTAATCTCTTAAAAATTTCTTATGATTTCGATGAAAATGAGTTGAGAAGAGCTTATTTGGATGGATGTAAGCGAACACATCCTGACCTGAATTACCCAAAAGATGATAATCGCTGTAATGATGAGTTCGGATCAATAGAATCCGCGTATAATAAACTTAAAGATTATTTGAAAACAAAAAACTTAAATAAACAAATTGTCGAAGAAATTAATTCTGAGGACAATGAAGAAGAAAATCAATTTTCACAAAAAGTGGTACAACACAGACATTACTTGACTTTTGATGGCGTAGGATATGGATCTCCAAATGATCGCCAAAAACAATATGAAAGACACAGACTATCGAAAGCGACGAATGCCGTCAATGAATTTCAAATAAATAAAATCAAATCAATCGATGAATTGTCTGAAAAGAACGCCATTGTTTTAAAAGACTCATATCTTCAGCGACAGATAAAAACAAAACAAGGATTTGAAAGATTAGTAGAAGACCTGATCCAAGAGTCGATGGCGAGGGGAGATTTTGCAAACCTTTCTGGTTATGGAAAACCCCTTAAAAATAGAACCGAATTTCCTTATTTAGATTCAACGACTTATAAGATAAATGAAATACTTATAAACAATGGATTCGTTCCCGAATGGGTTCTTCTCGAAAAGGAAATAAGAAAAGAGAGAAATGAGATAAAAACGAAACTTTTTTGTCTAAAAAGTGAATCAAATTTAAACATTTTGTTTGTTAAACAAATATTGACAGAAAAGGTTACAGAAGTCAATAAAATGATCGACAAATACAACAGAATTGTTCCGATTCTTAGTAAACAACAAATTCATATAAACTTAGAAAAAGAAGTGATGAAAGTTAAGAATTATCAAGATAATTCAGATAATAATTCAGATAATAATTCAGATAATAATTCTGATAATAATTCAGATATAAATAGAAAGAATATTTCGGAAAATTTAAATTTTAATTCAAATAATTATAATTTAAGCGATAAAACAGTTATTAATAATTTTGACGAAAGAGTCAAAAACGAGAAAAATTTGTTCAAAAAAATTTTTTCGTTGTTTTTATGAATTAAAGTTTAATTTATATTTATATTTATATTTTTCAGTAATATTTTTATGTTAAGAAGTTATGAATAATTGATTTATTGATATCGATATCACATCAAAAGAAAACATTGAAATATCACAATGTCTTCACTTGCGGTTAATTATTGGGTCCGCAAATGATAGATATAAACAATTAGAGAAAGACATTTAGGCATCAAAAACAAAACCACTGACTCTTACGTAATGGAAGTACTGTTAGTCAAAAGTTTGCCAATTGTGGGAAACATCAGACGAAGTACTCATAAAACCAGTAAAACCATTCGGTTTAGTAATTGCATCACTTGTTGGCCGCAAAGTTTGTTTACTTCTCTGAGAAGGAATCGATAACTCTATCGGTTGAGAATCTCTTTTCTTTGTGTCCGTTGGTTCTAACGGTGACTCCAAAGTACTGTTTTTGATTCCATAACAGAAATACATCGCAAGTCCTAAATCAACGAATTTATTCGATACAAATCAATATAACTAAAGTCAATTCTAACCGGCGGTCATCCAAACTGTGAATCGGACTAAAGTCAATATTGAAAGCCTTAGTATGAGATATATGTTAATGATTATGGCGATCGCAGGCACGAACGGCACTCCCGGAGCTTTAAATTTTAAGTCGCATCTGTTAAACAAATAATAAGTCAAAATCTTATCATTAATATATAGATATGACCTGATTTGCGGTTGTCTTGAAATGGCGAGAATACAACCAATAATGGCCACAAAAATACCTCCAAATAATAAAACAATGAAATGATTGCTCCAATCGATACAATTGATATAATAGGCCATAATTATGTCAAATATTATGGTCAGAACAAACAGAACGGCAACCAATTTGACCACATGAAGTCCTGTCTCTTCAGAAGCCGGTCCGTTGACTTTCCATCCGTACGGAAATAAATACATACAAAGTTTCTCATATTTATCTAAAAGACCGGATCTATAAAACATTTGAAACACATTTTAAATTAGGATCGAATCACTAATAGAAGACTAATAGAAGACTAATAGAAGACTAATAGATGACTAATAGATGACTAACCGTCGGCCACTACTACCCCCGTGTTGGTACGGCACAGAACCGTAATGAAAGCCAGCATTTCCGGGCACTAAGAACTCGTCATCTTTACTCTCCTGACGAAAACAGTTGGGATCGTTTTCATCGCTTTCAGAAGAATCGCATCGATTCGTTCTTTTAGTATGAATTCGTTGCTCTTTTGTTGTGATAAAAGGCGTGAATTGCGGAACATTTGATATGACGGGAGGCGCCACTTCTTTGATGGGTGTCGGACAAACTGATCGAATGGAATGCGGCAACAAATCCACTAAATTAGTTCTCGAGGGCTGATATCTCAGGAGAAGAACACAAGTTGATACCTGTCCACAATAACTATCATATTTTTACTCGATTTTTAGTTAAACTTAGACTAAATTAAATAAAAATAATTTAATCATTTTATATAATATGAAGAAATGGTTTTTTATTCAAAAAAAATGTCTTTATTTCAAATGAGTTCTCATATAATATAACTCAATAAAACATAAAATAAAAGTTTAAATAAAAGTATAATAACTGGCATTTCATTAAACTTTACTTCAATTTTACAGAAAATCATTTAATTTATTAAATTTTTGCTTTAAGTCTGAAATTTTTATCACTTATTTATTTCAATAAATATTTTTTAGATTAACTTAATTTAAATGTAAATAAATATCAAATATAAAATACTTAATCCTTATCACTAAAGACATCGAATCCATGCAAATGCATATTTTTATCGGAAATATATGCCTAAGTTTCGACTTGATATCTATCCTGATCATAAAGTAAGGATTCAAATTACCGAGTTTAAAAATGCATAAATTCATATAAATGCATATTTCAATTATAAATGCATATAACTGCATATTTTTAAAATTTTCATATATTTTGTATATTCATTTCTAAAATTTATTAACAAAAGACTCTATAAACAATAAAAAATTTAATTCAGATTAATCAAAATTTTAGGTGTTGTTGGTTTGGAATTAAATTAACAAGGTAACATATGAAAACTTAGCTTTCATGTAAGACCACAACTTGTACACAAAAACATCTTACATGAAAGCTAAGTTTTCATATGTTACCTTGTTAATTTAACTCTATAAAGTTTATACTGATATATAGTAGTAACTTTTAGTATTTTTTAATATCTCTATTATTAATAGTATAAACGATAAAATAATTTATTGAAATAATTGCTGTTAATTATTGTATCGATATTTTCGACGATTTAAGACTTTTATTAATTAAATTATTTTATTTAATGTTTTATCCGAAAACTATTCTATTAAACCAGATATGGCCAGTATTCCCGAATATCCTTAGACGAGCAAAATATTGCCTGAGATTTTTTTACTCTTGAGGGTATTTTGATCAAATCATCCCCTGGGGTCGGATTCCTTGGCCAACCCTGATTAAACTATTAAAAAGAAGTCTTTGAAGGTTTTACTTTTATTTGTCAGTACTTATAAGAGAGGTCTATGTCTGACAAAATCCAATTTCGATCAAAGTTTCAAATATATCTTCGGTTAGAGAATCATAGAATCAGAGAATTATAGAATCACTTTTAAAATCAATAGAAAAAAATCGACGCTTTAACTCATTTAATGCACACCTTTTTTAAAAGAAGTCATAAAAGACCTGTTTTTCATCGGTAATGCTTTTACCCAAATGAAAGGCATTGAGAGTAAGAGTGAGAGAGTAAGTGAGTGGAGGGAGAGGGAGGGAGAGAGAGGGAGAGAGAAGGAGAGGGATAGAGAGAGAGAGTCTAGAATTGAGACGAACGTTATGCTAATCTCTGCAATTCATCAAAATTCATGACAACGTCTTTTTAAAGCTCACAAAAAACAGTTTCCTATATATTCTTTGAGTTTTTCTCATCACATCTTCTTTTGAATAGTGAAGGCTGTGATTCATGAAAATTACTGGTTTTCATAGAGTTTTACGTCTTATAAATAATATATAGATTCTATAGACTATAGACTATTCCGTTGATTGCATGGTATTGTTCGTTGAATATAAAAAAAACAAAAAAATGTTTCAGATTCAACTTTGCAATTTCATGTGCTTTTCATTGAAAAGTTTTCCTCTCTTTTTCGCATCGGTTGACAAAATTTGATGGATCGGTAATCGCCAGAAATTGCTTTTCCTAAAGACATTCGTTTCTAAAACAGTTATTTTTTGTCATTCAATACATTCTTTTATTATATATGTGTTTGAATTTAAATAATATTCACAAAACTATCAAATATTATAAAATTTTGAGAAATGACTCAAAGATATGAAATAATTATCATATCGTCAAATATGGCCTCAAATTCAATTTTAATGGTTTTTTGTGGTTAAAGTTTCAAATGATTAATATTTTGCCTTTTAATCGAGTCTTTGTATTTTTGACAGAATTTATGCTTTGAATTATCGTTCAATTATTTGAGTTCAATACTCGCAAAACACTTCAAACAGAATATAAATGACTCGAATAACACATGTATTTCCAGATGCGCTTCAATTTTGTTTGAAAATCACTTATTATTAATAAAACTTTCACTTTTCTTATTAATTAATTGCTCTGATTTGCAACTTTAGTATTAATATATTTATGTTTTTAATAGTCGTAGACATAACCCCCAAAGAAAAAATCCAAACAAAATAATAGCGAAAAAAAACTTAAAATTAAAAGAATATTCTTTAAAATATAAAAGTTTTTAAATAAAAGTCCTAGATATTCCTACTCCAGGAAAGCTATGTTATGTTATATTACATTAATTGTATTAGATTAATTTAGATTTGTGTTAGGTTAGTCTAGGTTTTTCAGTGTTTTGTTCTTGGCACTTATGTCATACAACAGTTTTTTTAATGATTTCAAAAACAATATTAAAAGAAAATCTTTAAATTAATTTTTAATTTATTATTAATAGAATTTTATTAATTATTTTAAAAAATTTAATTTACCGATAATTTAGCAAGCTATTACTTATGTTTTGAATATAAATATAAAAATTGTATGCTATCATCAGGGATGGCAAATAGGGGGTATTCCGGGTATTTCTAAAATTAAAAATGCCCTTTATCCATTTTAACCATCTCTGGCTTTTAATTAATTATTCTTTTATTTATTGTTAACTCAAATTATATTTTTATATTTCGGATATTGAATAATATACTTTATTTTGATTGATAAAATTTTTTTTAATCTTGCTAATAAAAACGAGGTATTTTTAAATTTATTTTTACGCATTACTACTGATTAGTACTGGTTTTACATTTAAAAATCTTAGATAAGAGTCATTTAAAAAGTGTTCATAAAATTCATTTTTATTCATTTCAGTTGAAAATTCTTTTTACTTCATTATATTATACTATAAATCCTTTAATAAATCAAAAACATATACTAAATAATAACTAAATCTCTAATTTTTAGTTATATAAAAATCATTAAAAAAAAGAAAAGTAATTAATGTTTTAAAACAACTCTTATAGTATCGCAAATAAAATGAATTTTTAAATAAAAAAAAGTAATTGACTTACAATTAATCACAAATTAAAATCAAAAACTTTGATTTTGTCGGATAGTTTCGGAACAGAACTTATCCCTTCGTCAGCAATGAGTCAAATGGCATAACATGACTCTGTTTTTGGTCAAACGAAACACGAGCCGAGAGAGAGAGAGAGAGTGTCATCGAAACGGGTTTTTAATATTAGCGATTAAGTGTTAATTTATGACATAATGTAAAACTTTAAAGTGTTTATAACTTATAAATAAATTATAAGTATTTCTGTCTCACAAACAGCTCTCAGAACAGAATTAATTTATGATTAACTTTAAGTCAAGTACTTATTTTTATTTAATTATGCAAAATCACATCATCAAGTTCAATTCATTAAGATGAATTTTTGTTTCGAAATATAACTTTTTAACCAATTCTTTACTCCAAGAAATTTTTGTGAGATTAGAGTTAAGTTAACCATTAATTAAATGATTATATTATAAAGATATAGTATTTTTAAAGAGGAGTCATAAATATTGTAAAAATCGCTGAAATTATTTAATTTAATGATTTAATAGTTGAGGCATTAAAATAAGTAAAACTGCGATCGTATTTGTTCTCATTCTTTGTGCTCTCAAATAGCAATAGAATAGTTATCAAATATCAAATAGTATATCAAATTATTACTGATTTTATTGAGAGCATAAGTTACAACATTTGCTCAGCGATCGAGTTTTGGTGGTTATGAGTACCGGAAAAATAGTCGTTTAAGAATTAAGACCCAAAACATAAAAATGCATTTAAATTAAAAACGAAGTAAGACTTCAAATAAAAAGAAAATTTTAACAACAATTGTCTCATATTATCAATAAAACATTAATAAAAATAATTGAAGACTTGAATTAGAGATAGAAATGGGATCGAATCGGACAATACAGTACTCTCTAAAAAGAAAGAGCCCACCTCATTTCATAAGTCCACAAATCTTAAGTTTAATAATAAATAGTGAAATGACATTTAATTTTGCCAAAACTGTCTTATTTCGTTTAAACAATTCAGGAAAACAATTATTTTTAAAAATTCAATTATGTCTTTCCTCGATGGAAATGTTATTTATTCGAACAAATTTGGATTTATTTAAATTATTGAAAGTTTTGGCCTTAAAATTAAATATTTATATTCACTCAATGATTATATCATCAAAATTTTGGGACCGAACCAACGATTTTCATTGCGATTTGTGTCTAATTTTAAAATATATGGTGTAATACGTTTAATACGTTAAAAAATTAAAAATAGAATTATTTGTAATTATATTAATAAATAAAATAATTAAGAAATGATGTGACAACAAATTTTTCATAAATGATTTGCATTTTTTTTAATTTAATGTTTAATAGAGTCAATGAAAAACAATCTTAGTTTTGAACTATTATTTCGATATCAGGTTATCATTTGTTTAGTTTTATGTTTTATAATTTTTAATTTAATATTGAGGTTAAACTATAGAAATAGTTTTTATTGTGACTAATAATTATAGATAAATAAGAGTTTAGACAATAATTATTGTTTTATATTATATTAAGTAATTTGTTTTAAAAAAATCTATGATTTGGTTATAAAGATATAACCTTTGAGTGCATATATTTATTGAATAACAGCTGAACTATAATTTGTATTTTGAAGTGACAAAACATTTCGATATTATATTTATTTAATTCAATAATTAAGTGTTAAGTTTGAGATTATTTTAAAGATGAGTTTTTTTAATTTTTTAATTTTAAATTTAATTTATTTTTGTGTTATAAAATTATCATCAGTTTATTGTTCAATAAATATAACAATTTTACATAACAATGATTTTCACACACATTTTGAGTCAATTAATAAATGGAATTCTAAGTGTAAAACAAATGAGACGTGTTTTGGTGGTATCGCTCGAACGGTCACAAAAGTATGCTTTCATTATATTTAGAGCACAAAAAAGTTTTTGTGTAAATAATTTAAAATTTTAATTTTCAACTCAAAGGTTAATGAAATACTTAATGATGTGAATGAAAACAAAAATGTATTGTTTTTGAACGGTGGGGACCACTTTCAGGGCACTATTTGGTATACTTTCGGCAAATGGAAAGTTGTGGCGGAGTTCGTCAAACTTATGAGACACGACGTCATGGCTTTAGGCAATCATGAGTTCGACGATGGAGTTAAGGATCTCATACTTTTCATTAAGAATATGACACAAAATAAGGACAATACGACTAATACGACAAATATAACAGATGTGCCCATTGTTTGCTCTAATATCGAAACCTCGGGCCCATTGAAACAATTGATTAAACCATCAGTTGTACTAAAGAGAGGGGACGTCAATATCGCTATTATCGGATACATAACACCCGACACAAAATTCTTGGCCCGACCCGGAAATACTGTTAAATTTAATGACGAAATTGAAAGCATTAAAAAAGAAATAAAAAGTTTGAAGTCTCGCTATGGACAAAGTTTAAACATTTTCATTGCCCTTGGTCATTCTGGATTTGAAAAGGATAAAGAAATCGCAGCTAAAATACCAGAATTGGATATTGTTGTGGGCGGACACACAAATACTTTTTTATATAATGGTGAACCCCCATCAAATGAAGTGCCAGAGGGACCGTACCCAGTTACTTTTAATGATAACAAAACGCTTGTTGTTCAGGCCTTTGCTTATGGCAAGTATCTAGGCAAACTTGATGTTTCTTTTGATGACAATGGAGTTATCACTTCTTTTAGAGGAAATCCTATTCTTCTGGACAGTAGTGTTGAAGAAAGTATTAACAAATGTTTTAATTAAAAATTATTATTTATTATTAATATTTATTTTCAAAGATTCCGACGTTTTATCCAAAGTTAAGGAAAAGGCGGCAGAAATTGAAGTTCAATACAATGAAACTATTGGTTACACTTTTGTTAATCTGAATGACTCGCTTTGCAGACAAAGAGAGTGTAATACTGGAAATATGTTCGCCGACGCTTTCGTTTCATATTTTATTGACCAAACAATTAGTAGGGATCAAAGTTGGACCACAGTGTCTGCAGCCGTTGTAAACGGTGGGGCCGTTAGGAGTGGTTTTGGAGTCGGAAACATCACTTCCGAAGATATCATTTCTTCCTCACCTTTTGGTAATTTAGTTGGAGTTTTGAAAGTAAACGGTTCTATATTATGGCAAATGTTTGAACACTCGGCCTCACAGTTCCAAAGGGGAGGTTTTCTTCAGGTCTCAGGAATTCGATATAAATTTGATTCGACACAAATCATTGGAAAACGATTACAAAGTGTTAGAATCAAATGCGCCGATTGTTTAACTCCTATTTATGAAGATCTTGACTTCAATAAGAGTTATGCCCTTGCAATCACTGAATATATAGTGAACGGCGGAGACAACTATACTATGATTGACAGCTCAGACTTTACTCCTTATGAAATGATTGACTTCGATATCATTTCTATTTATGTTAAAACTTATTCTCCAGTTCTCACTCCAATTGAAGACAGAATCATTAATATTAAAGAAATTCAACAAGATAACTGTGAACAGAATAATAACCAAAGTAATGGACAGAATAACTACAAAATATCAGACAATAGTCTTATGATTGTAGTTATGGTTTGTTTAATGCAATTATTCAATAATTATTAACTTTTTAACTAATTATTTGTTTGAATATTTTGTAAAAAAAATTAAAAAAATGAAAAAATATTTAATTTATTTGTTAAGTAAATTGTCATAAATTGACAAAATTTGTAATAAATAGAGAAATGCCCTAAAAAACAGAAATACAAGTATTGGATCACTTCATAAAATTTTGAATATTTAACGAACCATTAAATAAGACTAAACTAAAGGATGAGTTAAAGATTGCAATAAATAAACAATTGTTTTGAAGATAAATAACTTTTTAAATGCAAAGATATGTATAAGAATTATATCAATAGAAGTTATTTTCAAGTAAATATATTTGACGTTTAAATAGATTTTTGATATATTATTACAACTTTTAAAAAGTTATTTAAAATTAAATAACTTTTAGGAAACATTTAAGAGTTTGTATTGTATTGTTTATTATTACTAAAGTATTAAAATTATATTTAAATATGAAATGGAATCTAAAAGTATATAATAATTTTTTAACTAATTTTAATTATTTACTATTTCTCTACAAAATGTCTATTCTTTTGATTTCTTTCAATTTATTTTAAATATTTGTGTATTTATATAATTAATATTTGTTTGTTTGGATGAATAGCAAATGAAAAGCAAGAATAAAAAATGAGAGCATTCATTTTGTAAATTCTAGTTAGTCTCAGATGTTTGCCGTGAATATAAGAGAAATCATTGTTATTTAAATGAAATTTCTAAATTTTCAACTAGGTCATATAGTAGATTATATTCTATATATTTTTAAATTCAATTTAAACCTATTGAATATAATGGTTTTAAGTTATATTTACTAATTTATATATCAACGAATTACATACAATCACTATAATGACTAGAGCATGTACTTATATTTATTTATTCTATCTAATATATTTAATATAATATATAACTAAAATCATAAAAATATTTAAATATATTTAATTAAAAACAAGATTTTTATATAATATTTAAGATATTTTTATTAACCTGGGACTCATTCAAATAGCCATTTATTTTTAATTTATATTACAAATATTAAAATTTTCAAAACCTTGGAAATAAAAAATATTTATCTAATTTAGGTCAAAAAATTTTAGGTTTAGAAATTTATATATTTATCTATCTAATTTCAGTTCAAGAAATAAGAAAATTAAGAAAGGAAGTCAAATTTTATTGCATTTTTGTGGAGCAATTTTTAGCTATCTAGGCCCTTTTTAACTATCGAACTAACCACTATACTCGATAATAGCCATCCCTGTTATGAACATATTTAGAATTAATTTATATTTATAACAGTAATGAAATGACCAATTTGATATATTGAACTAAATTAAATTCATATAAAACATCATACTTCTCACCAAGATTAAACTCTTTTCAAGTAATACTATTTCTTCATTCACTTTACATTCATTTATAATAAGAAAAGTTCATTTTATATATATCACAAATATTTTATTAAACACTTTCCTTACTCATTCAAATAATGTTATATTTGAATCATTTTTTGAAGTTTGCTCATGCCATATTATTTAAGCATGAATTTTGCTTAAAAAAGTGACTAAATTGAAAGCAATGAATAATAAAAATACTAAATAATTTTTATTTTCAATAATTAATATTCAATTTACCCTTAAATACAAATTTTTTACCGAATATTTAATAACAACTGAAAATATTTAATTATATTTATTTATTTAAAAATAAAGTTTGTTATAAAGGTCCTTAATATATGGGTCAGATAGATTTCTTGTCTCAAACACTTTATCCTTAACCGATAAAAATATTGATTTATTTAATTTGAAAGTCCTTAATAATTACTAACATAATGCTTAATAAGACAATTAACACATAAACAAACTTAATAGATAAAATATTATTTAAAGCTTTCATTATAATCTTCATTATAATTCTCCGGTTCGTAATAATAATTCGTAAAATATATTTTAATAATTTTTCACAATAAATAAAAGTCAAAATTTTATAAAAATTGAATGTTTCAAATAAAAATGGTAATATAGGTTTTATAAGAAAATGAATAAATTTTTTTCAAACTATTTTTTTTAAAAAAATATGAAAAATTAAATAATTTAAAAAAAGGCATATTACAGTATAATAGGGTTTTCTCTATATAAAGCTCGCGCAGATTTCCCTATTATTCTGAATCTGTAAGTCAGTTATTTAAGCGCACATCAAATTGATATATGAATTAATAGTTTCCATCATTAATATTTATCAATTAAAAGATAATTAATATATTTCTTACATTTGTTGATCCAATAATCAGTCACTGACTTACTATTTAGTTGTGTTCTCTTCGGTTTGTCCTATAACGCCATCAACCATTGAGTTGATATTGATTTTCTATAGAATTCCTATAGAATTCTATAGAAATCAGCGGCAAATGCCGACAAGTAATAAAATACAGAACTTTTGTAGCTCAAATAAATTTTATTATTGGTCACAAGCACAATATTACAAAAATAGAACACAAATAATTATAATAAACTTAAAATAAGGCAAAAATTATATAAAACTTAATCAATGTTAAAAACTGTAAAAACACATAAAATCAAATAAACTGAAGTTAAGTGAGAGTAAGAGTCAGTGTGTGTCGAAGTGTGTGCAGAGTTACATAACATGTTCTTATATAGGGAAAGGAGGAGTCCATTATATTGCGCAGGTTATATGCGCAGAGAGTGAAAAAGACACAGTATTTTTATAATACTGTATACCTCCACCCATAGACAAAAACACCCTCCTCTCATAGTTAAAATTGATTCATTGTATAATAGATTTAAGATAATATATATATTTTCATAAACTGTTAAAATTATATAAATTGGACATTATGTTTATAAAATAAAATCAAAAAAATTCGTGTAATATATGTTACATAGTATACTATTTTTTTAACAAATTTAATAATTTTTCAATTTTTTTTTAATTTTTTTAAATGTTTATCTTTATAATAAATTTCAAACTTATTTTATATAAACTTTAAGTATTTGAATATATATTTTGTATATAATAATTTTATATATGGGAAAAAAAATATAATAATTATAATTTAAATCATTATTAGAACATACGAAATTTTTTGTAATTATTTTATGAATTTTACAATTTTTTTTGTTTAATTTCATAATTTTATTAATGAAGTTATTATTTAGGAAAATAGTTAAAATATACTTATAATTGAATTTATATTGAGTAATCAATGAATTTCAAAAAATAAAATGCATAGAATTTAATAGATATTATATAACTATGGTTTCATACAAATATTCGATATCGGATATACATAAATCAAATGCATTTAATATATATCCTCATATAGATATCCTATAGATATATATATTAGCTTCCTATATATTCTGCATATAAATAAAATATTTTATTTCATACATATATAATCTATAGGAATTTATATTTATATTTCTATAAGGCAATCCATATAATTGAATCTGTAATTATATATATACAACAGTTTTCATAAACTTATATATGAATTATAAGACCTAATATACCATTAATTGATTTTTTTATATATAATATATGAAAAATATGAATTCGTCTGAATATCTAGGAAAATTTTAATGTCTTTAATTGAAACTTTTATAATTAGCTATCAAAATGATCTTCTAATCTAATTAAAGATAATAAAATTTTTCTAAATATTCTAAATAATATAAAGAAATAAAATAAAAAATATACGTATAAAAACTAAATATTCGATTATAATAATATATTTTTATAAATATTGTGCTTGCTAAACTTAAATAAACATAGATTTTCATTAATTATTCAGATTTTAATATTAAAATATATATTAAATGGAAATAAATTACGTTTGTTAAAAATATAACCCTTTTTATAGATAATATTTTGACGTTATTTATGCATAAATTAAACAAATCTGAGGTCAGGTCATATGATCTCTATTTCCTTTTCCTTTCATTACTGAAAGCATTGACAACAAATTTATTTCATTTTCTTAAAAGTGTTTATAATAATTGTAATAAATTTTACAAAATTTAATTGAATTATTTAAACTTGGTAAGTTTGTTTAATATAAATTTATTATTTAAAAAAAAGTCTTGATTTGTTTTTCTTTTATTTTGCAGATTTTCAGTTTAAATTGTTTGTTGTTTGAAATAAGCGTTTGGTTTGATAATAAATTATTATCAAGGTAAAATACATCTTGATTTATGCTAAATAGCTGATTGTTTTAATAATTTTTCTTTTATTTACAGCGGATCTCAAATTATTGAATTTAGCCGTATATCTGACCAAAATATCATTATTTTCAGTTGAACTCAACTCATCTCAAGTCAACTTAACTCAACTCAGTTTCAGTAAGAAATTGTATTTTTTTTTAATTTTGCTTGCTTTTTCATGATATTTGCTTGATAAATATATAATAATCTAATAAAAATTAAGATTTGCTTGCTAAAAAAAGTATTCTAATGAAATTTTATATAATTAATGGTTGAAATGAAATAAATTCCATTTTGAAATGTTTTTATCAAATAATTAGTTTATAATACTTTATTAACAAAGAAAAGTTGCTTTTAATTATCAATTTCCTAGATATGCTAGTTATAATTAACTGGATTTGGTGATAATAAGTTTCATCAAATTATTATCAATAAGGTCTGTTAACTTGAAATTTAATATATTTTTCTTGAATACATATGACCTTGATATAATACTCAAAAAAATTGTATACTAATAGTTAAATCAAAGTTTGCATATTTTTTTATCATAAAAGGTTTAAAAGCGAAGATTTTTTGAATAAACTTTAGGTAATATAAAAATAATTAATTTAATTAAAAATTAGTTTTAGCTTATTAATAAATTTTCTCGTTATTAACAAACAAATCTATTTGCGTGCAATTGTTTTATTTCAAGGATTATTTCGGTTAAATAATTTATTTTAAACATTAAATAATTAGGTCAAGGTTTGATAAATAAAGGTGATTGACCCTAAGATCATTAATTTTATATTGAAAATGAACTTTTCTATCCTAATATGAATAAATTAAACTTTTGATTCATTTTTTCTAAAAATACAGTTTTTAAAAATATATTTATTAAATTCAAATTTAATCGTTTGAGTAGAAATTTTTATTAAAGTTTTGCTCGCTATAAGATCTGATCTTGTTATATATGATTTAAATTAAATACACTTTTATATATTAATGAAAATTTTAATTTTGAAAATAAGTGACTCATTTAATAATAATTTTATTTTAACACAATACACATGTTTTTGTTTTATGACATGTGATCTTTTGTTAGCAACACAGCTATTGGTTGAAGACTACTTAAATGTTTATTTATTTTCTATAAATAGAACTAATTTTTGGATTTTTAAAATTAAAGTATTAATGAAATTTATTTTTTTTAAACTATTTAACAAGTTAGATCTAAACACTTTATTGATATCTGTCAGATTAAACTGAAATCAATTAATTTTTTTTTATTTTAACTTGAACAAATTAAATTTAACACACTTTATTTTAATATATAAATAAATTAATTCCATACATATAAAATATTTATATCTAGTTTACATTTTCGGATATACACATATATACTATATATAAGTAAACTATATCTGTTTTATAGAAAATCCCTATATATATAGTGATTTAATCCATTCAATCTATAGAATTTCTATAGAACCACTTTATAATCTCCATAGAATTTTGTATATTTTCTATAGATATTCTATAATATCCCAATCCTATTACTATTAAAGATATATATATTCCTTAAGGAATCTTAGTTTATAATTAGTTAAAATATAAATTTCTAATTATCCATACAAGAGTAAATTTATAGTTTCACCATGTTTATTATTTTAGCCTTCGATATTTTAGTAGTTAATTATTTATACGATAAAAATGATTTATTTAATATATACCTAACTCTCTAAAGTAAATTGAATATAATATAATTAAAGTAGAACTTTTTTTATATTTTATTTAAAAGCAGAATTTGTTCTAATCTTATATTTCTATAGAATTACGTAAACAAATGTGACAAAATTATAATCTATATGTTTCAGGTATATTTTATAGAAATTTTGAGTAATATATTTGGATAGATATATCTGAGTTATTTTAAAATAAAGCTAGATATAGTTTTAAAATATCGAATCAAGTTTATGAATTAGTGTTTTAAAAGTTTAATATCCTATAGGAGTTCTATAGATATTTCTATATGTTTTATATTAAAAATTTTATTAGTTAATATTAAGATAATATATCCAGTCTATATGATTGATATAGAACGGTATATTAAATATATATATGTAAAAGATATATAACATTTTATGAATGGTAAAATTATTTATGTTGGGGTAATAATAATATTCGACAGACATGTATATGTTATAACATATATTTATATATGTGTTATATATATGTATATAATTAATTATATTTTGATAAAAAGATTATAGGTAAATAATATTCTATATATTTTCAATATATTCATATATATATCGGATATTTTTATCTAAACTAATTTTAGATATAAATAAACTTGGTAAAGTGTATTTCAAAAATTTGTTGATGTGAAATTAAAATATATATATTCAAATAAGTATAGATTTTACTTCAATATATTGATATATTTAATATACCATTATATTTATGTATCATATATAGGTAAAATGTATCATATATAGGTTATGGAATATATTTTATATTGAATGAAATATTTCTTTCTTTTAAATTTTTTAAAATTTAATCCATATTGACCTTGATTTATTTAATTTAGCATAAATTTCAGGCACAAATTCTTTTCATTCGTTTAAAATATTATTTTTAACATCTTTAGAGATTTCTATAGACTTAATGTTAGATAATTCAGAAATTATTTCTGAATTGTTCATAGAAATTTCTATAGGGTTTATCAATGAATTATCTGAAGATTTTTCTATAGATTTTTCTATAGAATTTGCTACAGAAATGTTTTGATAACTTTCAAATGTGTTTTCTATAGACGTATCTATAGAATCATTATTTTTTATATATACATTTACCTGATTTTCTGTAGGTTTGTCTTCAAATAATTCATCTGAATATTCATTTGTATATAAGTGATTTGTTAGTGTGTCTGTTTTTATTATTTTACCGTTAATATTTGTGTTTTCTACAGGGATATAAGTTCCTATATTAGTGTTTTGTTTCAAAGTTATATCATAATTGTTGGCATTAATTACAAATATATGTATGTTATTATTGTGGTTATGATTTATAGATTCAAATATATACAGATTAAGATTATGAAGAATTTTTTCGTTTGGGTTGAAAATAAAATATTCTGGTAATTCTGATTTAGAATAGCTTTCAACCCAAACAGCGCAATTTTTTTGTATTTTAATATTTTTCTTTACGTATAAAATAGGATTTATATATGGGGTTATATAATTATGGTTGTAAAAAGGCAAAATTTCCATATAGTTAATATGAGTATTAATAGTAGAGAAATCAATGCATAGTTTAGAATTCATGCAAAAATCTAAACCCAATAAAACCTTAAAAGGTAAATTTTCATATATATACAAAACTATCACATGACTTTGACCTTCAACTGTAACGCATACATTACACTTACCAATAGGGATCATAGTACTGCTATTAGCTAGTTTAAGAATAGGAATATTGGTTTCTTCTACAATTAGATTGGGAATACTACAAATTATTTCTTTATTAATAATCGATATAGAGGAACCTGTATCTATAAGAACAGATATAGGAGTGCCATTTATATATACATCTATAGTGAGTATATTACAGTTTAATTTCAAGTGATAGCAATTACTTTCGGCGACGACTTCTATAGAACCCGTCGCCTCTATAGGTTTCCCTTTCTTGAAGGGGTGGGAGATTTACTCCCTGGATCCTCCATAGGAACTGCTTCGACAGAACCTTTCTGATTTGTTCTCTTAAGGCAAAAGCTTGCAATGTGCCCAACTTTTTTACAGAAATGACATATAGGTCTCCCATCGACTGTTCGCGTAGTGGCACTAAGTATGTAATTAGGCTCATCGTTATTTCTATAGAAATTCTGATTTCTATAGAAATTTTGTTTCTGATCTTTTCTTTGATTAATTACAAGTTTTTCAACTAATTCACATAATTTGTCGAACTTATTTTTGAGACTATTTTTAAACAACTCAGACTTTTTTTAAATTGTTTGAATCATTACTTGATTTGATTGGAGTCTCATTAATTAGCATCAGATTGTAATTAGGTCTTTGCGAAGACAAATATTGCGCTTCTTCTACGCTCCTTAACTTGTTCAACAAATCTGTGCAGTCTTTTGGGTCAAGTACTAGAACTTTCTCTAACATTCCTGACTTTAGGCCTCTCATTATATGAGTCATTTTTTCCATTTCATCCATATTTGGATTTAGTTTTTGACAAAGTCTAAGCATGTCATAATAGTAATTCGCAACACCTTCTTCTATTCCCTGCATTCTACAGGTTAGTGCAGTATGGTTTATTGACCTATAGTTTTTCGGCCTAAAAGCTTCTCTTAATGATTGGATTATTTCTGATAATGTATTATTATCTTCAAGACTCATTAAAGAGTCTTCATTTAAATGCACAAAATTTCGATACCACATTTCTGCAGTGTCTTTTAAATGAACTGGAAGCCTTCGCTTTTGCATTTTTTCATCCCAATTATTACATTTTGAAATGTAAATAAAATGTGCAATCCAGTCATCTATATCTCCGGTTCCATCAAAATTTCTCGGAGATATAGAGCCAACTGTGATTATTGATCTATAATCAGTTTCACTTTCTTTATTACTTTCTTTTGAGGGTAATATTAAATCATTTGAATGCAATTGATTTTGTTCAGGGCTTAAGATGTCTAAAAGAGAAGTCATTTTCTGGATTAAGTTCCTGATTTATTGATGTGGTCTGTTCAATATTTGCAAAATCAGGATTACTTAAGTTTCGCTCAGCGCGGATAAGAGTTCTCTTCTTTTTTGGCATTTTTTAAAATATAATTTTAAAACCTTTTCTGAGAAATAGAGCAAATGTTACTTAATTATATTTAAACCGGACGTTAAGTGATATCGCTTAAAAATAGTAATTTTAATATTCAATGTGAAACATTTGACATTACACCAATTTTCACACGAATTTCAGATATTTAGTAATATTAACTGTCAAGGGACTCGATATTTATTGTACCATATGCTCTGTTAATCTCAATGTTCTGAAAGCTTTTGCGATTTTTACTTGAAATCTAATCTTTAATTCTTTTATGGGACACTCGTATAACTGCTGAGCATTTGAGAACTTTGGCAAATATAACCATAAAAGTTTTTATGGCTATTTTTATTGCTTTTCAAATGGCTTTATTGCTTTTATTGCTTATTTTAATGGGTTTTTAATCCTTATGATTGTGAGAAAAAAAATTTGAAAATTTTACCTCTATTTATTCATAAAAATATGTTTGAATTTTAAACCATTTCGCACAACTGCAATATTTTAAATAATTTACAAATATAAGATAATATATTTGGAAAAAAAATTTATGGATTTATATACTATTTTATATAGAACTATCTATATAAATACGAATATTTAATGCCGATATATAAAATCATATATTGTGTAACTCAATTTATAATTTTAAAAGGAATTTATAATTGTTTCTTCGAGATCTAACATAATTTCACTGAAATATAATATTTTTGAAATCAACTTAAAATAACCCCATTTATTGCAAAACTATTATTGAAAAAATCAAGTATTGGATCATATTTATGACATATAGCAATCAGTATTTATGCTGCGAGAGTTACTAAGATCGAAGAATTTTATTTCTATTACCCACAAGCCTTCACCATATACAGTATAATAGGGTTTTCTGTAGAATTCGCACAATGATTTACCTATTATTCTGTTTCAGTATTTCTATAGATAGAGCTTATATTTAAACTTATTATAAACATTTAGAAATTTCGCTGAAAATGTTCGTTAAATAAAAGTTTATTAATAAATTTCTTACGCTTGATGCTCCGATAGACTGTCTTTGACTTACTTTGAAGTTGCGTCCTGTTCTGTCCCGTCACAGACCAACGCCAATTCGAACTCTTCCAAAGAGTTCTATGAGTTTTCTATAGAATTTCTGTAGAAATTCTATAGTTTTCGGCCTAAACGCCGTCAATCAACAAAAACACAAAACTTTTGTAGCTCAAAAATACTTTATTTATTTCATACAAGCACAACAATACAGAATTAACACAAATAAAAACTAAAACTTAGAGTTAAACAAAGATTTGATAAAATGTAATTAGTTTCACAATACAATCATAATTTGCAAAAAACAAGTAAAGAACACTAAAACAGAGTTATGTTGAGTTGTAAAGAAGAAGAGAAGTGAGAGAAGAAGTCCCTCAGAGTTACATAACTTCGTCTTATATAATGAAGGGAGAGTTCATTTAATTGCGCAGGTTATATGCGCAGAAGTTAAAAGAAGTGCAGTATTTTTTATAATACTGTAATATGCTTCACTTTAAATAATTGACATAATTTTTTGTAAAACCTCACAAAATCCAAAAATTTTTTCATACTTATGTGAAATACCTTTATGTTAGGCCTACAAATCCTTGCATTCTTATGATCGCATGGCTTTATTACAAATAAAAAGAGGTTTATTGACATTTCTAATGCTTTTCAATGACTATATTCTATGATTTCATTTATATTTCAAAATTTTATTTAAGAGTTTATATTACAAAACAATCCCTTTATTTGTGTTTTGTTTACATTTTATTCAAAATATAATTTAATGTAATTTAAGTTATTTTGTATTAAATATTAATTAATTATTAATTAATTGTTGAGTGAAAGCCATTAAAATGTCTTTAAGTAAATGTGAAGAACTTTGCGATAGAAGTGATTCAGAGAAGAGAGAGTCATATGAAGAACGCATTTGTGATGATTTGTGTGAAGCACATATCAAGGAATGCCCTAGCATGAGCATGCTCAGTAGGTTTTCCAGTCAATGTTTTTCAATTTTAATTTAACGGTTGAGTCCCCTGTTATTTTAAATAGTGAATGCTCCTTAATTAGACAAAATTGTGATAAAATAGATTTTTTATCTGAAAAGGAAAATATTGTGAAAGAAATTCTAAAATATAATTAGACGTAAACATCAAATTATAACATTTATTTTTTTGAATTAAAATCCAAATTAAATAAATTGTTTAAAATTTTTAATTATTCACTTTAAAATTTGAATTCTTATTGTCAAAGTCATACCAATAATTTTACCAAAACTTTTCGAAGCAGTAAATTAAAATTTTATTTAAATAATGAATTGAAATTAAAAATTTTATTTTTTTGAATAAAATATTTTGAAAATAAACATTTTAATAATTTGAGTAAATATTAATAATTGACACTTACAAAAAGATAAAAATAATAAAAGGTGCCCTTTTATTTGTATTCCTAAACAACATTATATAATTCATTAAAAAACTATCTCTTTATAAATCAAATATATTGTGAATATTTAACCTTTCAATATGCTGTATCAAGCTTATTATGCATAAGGGGTAAAATATTTTGTTATACTTATTTTATGAACCGACCATTTTCGTTGATTATCTATAAGAATAGCTTTAAAAAGCTTGCACATGTCACATAGAATACCCATTAAAAGTGAATGTCTGTGCTATATCATGGTAAATCTCTAAAATGTTGAAATGTGCTAAACAATAACTATAGATAATGTTTCTAAAAGGGTAAATTAATCTAGTTAACTTTAATAAGTTTAAAATTTAATAGCTTTTATTTGGTTATACTTTAAGTCTCCTTTCATTTTCAAACGCAAATTTTAAAAGTCTTACCATAAAATAATAATTAAGTATTACAATTTACATAATGCAATTTATAAAATTAATTTTTAAATTTTTAAATTAAATTAAAAGAAAATATATGATTAAATGCTCATTTAAAAATGAATATATATCCTCAACAAACAAAAGAAATTGATTTATTTGAAAAATCTTGTAAATTATCAAAATAAATCATTTTAACATTAATTTAAACGGGCAATCTTTCTTTCAACAAATAATTTTAAATAACCGATAATTTTAATAAAATAACTAAAACTAACCTTGTTAAAATTATTGAATGACTACTGTATATATTATTCCATAAATGTTAAGAAAAAAATTATGCCATAACAGGGCTTTTTCTATCTATTTTTTAAAAGGGGACTCAACTGGACATTTCTTTGACCAGTGTTGGGATTGGCTGCCAGTCTCTGCTTACTCATTGTTTGAAATGTGATGTGAAGTTATTCTTCAATATTTGCCACTAAAAGACAAACTCAGACTCGAGTCTGTGTCCAAACACTTCCAAAGGAGTGTATTTCAGAGACAATACTTTCTATGGATTAAAAGAAACAACTCTTCCGATGATTACTTTTTCATTAAAAATAAATTTAATTTAAAGGCTTTTGAATCGGTTTTAAAG
>JAQFZM010000934.1:0-22932 GCA_034695785.1 Galumna obvia | reverse complement strand
ATGGATACATATTCTTCTTTGTCTTTTGCTTCGTATTTGTCTCTCATTCGTCTTCATTTAAGATCTTATGGACGGCTTATTGTCGGAATGGATTATTATAGTCCTATAATGAGAGGCCGTACTACTGGTGGTCACAAATCGCAAAAAATTATATCATTTCTACCAGTAATTCGGACTTTTTTATAGATTTTAATAACGATTTCGAGAACTCATTGAATGCATTGGATTTGAAACTCTTTTCTATGAGTTGTCAGTTATTAACAATTTTTATGAGACATTAAAATTAATATGACTTCAATTTATTTGTAAATTATTTTAATTTATATTATTTTATTTCATTCAATTAATACAAAACCTTTTAATGTTTGAAAACTGAGTTTAAAATAAATTAAAGTTAAAAGCATTTTAAAAATGATTTCATTCAACAATTAATGGTTCGATAGGTGTAATGGCCAGCGATGATAACGTGTGACAGATCTGATAGTTTTCAAAAATAAATATAATTCAAATCCATTTAAATGATAAAAACCTTAAGAATATTAAAGACACAAATTCTTTGTTTCCATTTTGAGCACATCGTCAGAGCGTTTCGGACGCGGACTATATCTCTATAGAATAATTACAATTTCTTATAATTTAAGATAAAATTAAATGAATCTAAACCTGGCATTTGTTCGAATAAAAGCCTTGTAATCATTTTCTCGATATTTAATTAAATCGATCGATATTTTTGAGCCAAAATCTCCAAAAAGTGTTTGCAGTGAAGACATTAAAATTAATTTGAATTCTCTTTCATTAATTTTATCGCAAAAATCTTTGGACTGAAATTCTCTTTAAATGAAATAAAAGTTAATTTGAATTTTATTGAAATACAATTATTATTGGATTACAATTGAATGTATAAATAAATAAAATGTTTATCGTCGCGAATACTTCTCAAACGAACGACTGACTTATCGGACATTTTTAAGTTTAATTAAATTTTAAATTAAAACTTTAAATAAAGTAAAATCCATTTGTTTTAAATAATTGAATGGAAAATTTTTTTAACAATAAATTATTGTATTGTTTTGTTTGAGGCACATGTGAGTCATGTGACTATTGTTTACAAATATACGTATTGAATACCCTTTAAAATTAAATGCCTTCAAATTATATTTGATTGTCTTTTATAACATAAATTGATTTAATCCATTTTAAAGACAATCAAAATGTTGGACACAATATTAGAAAGGATTCGTTTATATGAAGTGATGTCAATGTCTTCATTTCAAAACTATTTATCTATTTTTGAACCAATTTTTATGTTTGGCTCGAATTTAGGTTTGAATTGAGTTTTTGTTAAAATTATTTTGTTTTAAACAATGAATTGTTATGACATCAACAGGTGATCCACTCAATGGATACATATTCTTCTTTGTCTTTTGCTTCGTATTTGTCTCTCATTCGTCTTCATTTAAGATCTTATGGACGGCTGTATTGTCGGAATGGATTAATTTAGTCCTAAAATGGTTGTTCAACGACGAGAGGCCGTACTGGTGGTCACAAATCGCCAAAAATTATATCATTTCTACCAATAATTCGGACGTTTTTCAAGATTTTAATAACGATTTCGAGAACTCATTGAATGCATTGGATTTGAAACAGTTTTCTATGAGTTGTCAGTTATTAACATTTTTTATGAGATAATTAAAGTTTTAATTGATTTCAGGTGAAACGGGTCCCGGATTTCCATCGGGTCATGTCATGTGTTCGGCCGCCGTTTGGTTTTGTTTAATAATTCAATTAATTAAATATAAAATCTTAAGATCACCGAAACAGAGAACTATAATGCGATGCGTTTTTATATCTTCTTTATTAATGGTATCGTTGGGAAGGATTTATATCTCCGCACACTTTCCCGACCAGTGCTTCGTTGGTATCCTCACTGGTATTGTTGTGGCCGTTATTATTGAAAAATTAGTTGATATTCAAAGAATCAGTTTTGGCGGACATTTATGTCTAAGTTTTGCTTTAATTGTGATCTCATATTCTATTCATGAAATAAAGAATCGTTACTCAACGAAGAGCGCCGACTGGTCTCTCAATTTAGCCAAAACCTATTGTTTCGATATAAACAATGTGAGGGCCGACACGAGTCCTCTGTATGTGATTTGGCGCTGTTCTGGAACTGTCATCGGAATCGGTATTGTTTTTAATCTGCTTTTAAATCGTATAAACAAAAACAATTACTTAACTCTCGCGCGAAACAGATCTGAATTTAATGTACGATTAATCAATACAATTGTCTCAACCATTGCACTCATTATTTACATAAACTATAGTAAACCCGAACCGACATTCAGTGAAGGAGTTTATGGCTTTTATTTAAAATCTTTTATCCAATTTATTTTTATACCGATTGTAGGCTTTTTAAGCCTATTATTGATCGATAAAATTCTCAAATTTTATTTGAATAGAGTTTTGCGATCAAAGCGTTAAGAATTAATTTAATTTATTCAAAATAATTCATAAGTTATTACTAATCATTTCTAACCTTTACTAACATTGTATGCAATCAAAACTGTTTTTTGTTAATATTTGTGGTGAAGTTTAACAAAATTAATATAAACTAAATTTAATTGTATTTGTGGTCATATCTCTGTTAATCAATTAATGTTTTAGTTTTAAGTTCGAACCAATAAATGTTTTTTATTAACAAATAGTATTATTATAATTACAGCGAAATTAAATTATATATTAGTTAACATTTTATATAAAAATATATGATATCTATTGAAATATCGTTTTTCAAAACAAATATATTAATTATTTTTTTGATCACAAATTGTGGACAAAAGTTGTCAAAAGAAATTTATGCACTTAAAGACTGTTCATTAGATTCTAGTCAATTATATTTTAATGATTCAAATGTCAACTCATAATAAATGCAAAATTGGTTTCTTTTATTCTATTAGAACCCAATTCGTCAGTTTTGAGGAAATAAGAGTTAATCCAATTTTGACTCATTTTTCACTTTTTGAGATCATTTCTTGACATTTGTTTTAGTTTTTAATTGTTATTAAATCGATTGAATTTTCCTCAAAACTGCAAAAGTATTGGTTTTTATAATTATTATTATATTATCTCATATTTAAAGTATTAATTAACTTTAAATTTGTTTTTTGGTTTTATAAATAAAGTAATTTAATATAAATTGTTTGTCAAACCATTTATCACTTAAATGTTTAAGTGTTAAACGTTTTCATTTCCCTTTAATTTAGTATTTTTTGTTAAAATGTTCTTTAATTCCCACTGAAAATGAAATAAATAATCCAAAAACTGAGCGCTTATTTAAAAAGTGAAAGAATTGAACATAAAATCATTGATTAAAAAATGTAAACAATTGATGGAATAAATCTATTTTAAACTTTTTTCACGATTTTGCGATTAAAGCCATAAATATTTTATAGAATAGATTTTTGAAGACTAGACCCTAAAAGTGAACATTTCTTAAATATGGTTTTTTCTCCACTGACGGACATTATATATCTCATCTTCAGAACTGGAGGGCGCGTCAGTATATTCTCTAACTTTAATCAACTTTTTGTGATTGTGGTCATCCTCTTCTTCCTCATCGTCTTCATCATCAAAAAGACTGATTCCGTTGGCACCGATTCTTCGAAAACCTTTTTTGTGGTATTTTTGTTGTATAACAACATTATAAACACATAAAGAAATTATAAGAACTGAGAGAACAATTGAACCGACAATTATGACAAATACTGCGCGAGGAATACCAGCGATTCGGTTATCGTTAATCATATCAATGAGTAGAAGATTGTCCTGACCCGGATATAAGTTTGCAATCTTAGTTGAGGGCCAATAGCCGTCAGATTCAACGGTGAGAACATATTTTCCTTCAAAAAGAGGTATTCTGTAGTGACCACTACTATCGGTGTTATAAACTTTATGTGCGATGTTTTCAACTTTAATTCTGGCGTTGGGTATACCGAACCCATACTCATCGACTACTCTGCCGTGAATTCCATTATTTATGTTCAAAAGTAACTCAAGAATAGGAGTTTTGTGGTCCCGCCATATCTGACTCAAACCACTCTCAACAGGACTTCCACAACAACTGATGTAAATATAGAACTCATAAATGTTTGTTTCATTAAATCCAAAGTCCATTAAAGTTCCATTAGTGGAGTTCCAAATAGATCCGGTGGTGAAACCATTTTTAATGAGTCTATTTCTGTTTCCGTGACCACATCGAGCACTTCCCAAATGCATATCTTTATGTTTTTTGGAGTAAATCATAGCCAAGTGTTCAAACGTTTGTTTATCGATTTCCGAAAGACGTCTTCTCTTCGCTTAATATCAATTCAAAGTAAAAATTATTTGATTCATGAATTAAATGGTTTAGAACTTACTTGAATGCGAAGAACTAAATGGATAAGTGATTACATTCCCGCCCGTTCTTAATGTAAAAGAAGTCAAAAAGTTTCCACTTTTGGTCCATTCTTTAATTGCTTTGGTTTCGGGTGGACTCCGTATTTGATAAGAATCTAAAGTTAAATAAAATTTTAGATTTGATAAAATGAAATGATTGCATACCATCGAAAAATGATTGATCGATGTCTATGTCTTCAGCATTTGTAAGTCCTTTAGTACTCTCACATTTGCCGATTTGTGCTAACTCTGCGCCGTCAGGATTTATTAAAGGCGCAAACGATATGTGTGTCGTCTCAATCAGTTGTGTAACAAATGAATCCTTATTATAATGAGTCAAAAGGAATTCAATTAATTGCAGGATAATCTCAGTGGTGGCTCTTTCGTTGCCTCTCAGTCCTCCAATAAAGCGGACATTTGCCACTTCAGCGCCTCTTGAATTCGAATTTAAACCTATTTTGAAGACTAATATTTTGCGCTTTTGTACGGATTCTCCAATACTTTTAACACAAAAGTAAAAAATAAATTTATGGAGAAATCAATTATTATTTTAAAACCTTTGAATTGAAGTTAACGTCGGATATATTTTACTGAAATTTGTTAAAATCTCAACCATTTGGTCATAATTGTGATAATTAATGGTTAATCCAATCGAATCCATAATTATATTAAGTTTTAAGTTTTCATTGGTTTTAACGGTTACTGACAACGACTTGTTTTCATAACCCGGAGCTGAAACTATAACACAGTTTTGTTAAAATATAAAACAAGAAAAAAATGAAATAATTAATGAATTACAGTAAAAGTTATAAACAGTAGCGTTCAAAACCAAATTGAATTTCCCTGTATTTGGATCGATATCAATGGGATCTTCTATACCATCAATAGTTAAAGATATATCTTTGGGCACTCGATTCGATGAGTCCAAGACATAACCCGTTACACCTATTATAGTGTTAACAAAATTATAGAATCAATTAATTTAAGGAATTATAAATTATATGATATACCGGTTAAACTGGTTTCTAAGAAATTCATCAATGATTCCAAGTTATTCTTCCAAAGTTTGGGTAATTCATAAGAGAGAGGATAAGAACAACAATCTATTTTAGCAGAAATTAAAAGCGACTTATGTTGAGTTAAGACATAATCTAATAAAGACTGTCTATTGCTGTGGATATGCATCAGTTTATTATAATTTTGCGTACGATTTGTGACACTCTCTTCGCAAACAATGCCTTTCGATAGCATTGGATTATTATTAAGATATGAGTCACTCAACGCTTTTAATGATTTAGAATAAAGAGAAAATCCTTTCAAATCAGACGAACTTATCATAACTGGAAGTCCTGTTCCCAAACCATTTGTCTGAATACTCAAACCGGTTAAATATTTATAGACATTGAAATTCTTTTTTATGGCTTCAATGGAACCAAATTTATTATTAAATGCTTCAGAAAACTTGTCTTCCAAATCGTGTTCGCTGTCCAGCGATCGACTGCACTGACCGCTTATAGACTTTTGAAAGCCTGAGTCGTCAACTGATGGAATGATATGTAAAGTTAATGAGCGCAACAAATGAGTGACTCGCGGGTCCTTTTCTTTATAACCATCGATAAGATGTCTAATGAAACGAATTAATAATTCCCTTCCGACGGGTTGGTCGCCATGTATTCCACCGATTAGAACAACATTAGGCTTATCCTTAAGATTATTCTCAAATTCTGAAATCATGACAAAATGAAGAACTCTCTCTCGATTTGGAGCCCTATTTGAGAATATTTTAACGATATTTTTGTTGTCGATCGCAAAATTTTGAAGCGTTTCGTGTAATTCTTTGTTACTCAAGTATTTATCCGCCGCTAAATTCAACCGATTGTTGAAATCATATTTTTGGGACCACTCATCAAAACCTGCCTCTAAAGTGAAGTTGACTTTTGTTGCCAAACCGTTCAAAACCGTAACCTTTTGTGTGTGCGAACCATAACCTTCTTTGAAGGCCGTAATTGTGTAAACTCCAGGTATTAATAACCGCCAGTAATCGCCGTCAGTTACAGAATGGACGTCATGTGCTATACTTTCCACTCTTATCGTTGCATTACTTATAGGCTTTCCATTTGTGTCCAAAACAAACCCTTTAACTCCTTTGTGAATCTCTTCCATAAACATAATTAATGGCCTCTTATTTTGTTTCCAAAACATTTTGACGTCGCGTTCGTACGGATATTTACGACATCCCAATTCAAGCGTCAATTCGAAACAATTTGAGTGCAGGTAATTCCAATCTTGCATTCCTCCATATAAAGCATACCATTGCGCCCCATTAGTTATACCGTACGTAAAATTTTCATTCATTACTCCACAATCTTTAGGACACGATTTTCCCAAATGCATTGTTTCGTGATTCTGAACAAATCATAGATTAGTTTCAATTATTCTCAAAATAAAACCTAAAATAGTTATTATAAATACCAAAGAATAAACTAAAGCCAAGTGTTTAAAGAGAACGTCGTCTGGAGTTTTACTGTAAATGCCATCCCTTTGTTGGGAATTACCATCGAAGGGATAATTAGCCACAAGTGACCCGCCGTGAAGATTAGCCGACAGTACGAATGGATAGCTCTGAATCCATGTCATGACTGCCAGCGTTTCTTTTTCTTGAATTCTGTTTTCACTGTTTGTGAAATACTGGTCCGGAAAGTTTCGATTCAGATCTACTTTATTTGCATTTCCGCGACCATATTCTGAGTTACAGTCGCCTAACATTGACTTTTCATAGCCGTCCGGATTCATAGTCGGCATTAAATGAATTCTTGTAGTATTGATAAGTCTTGTGATTCTATCATTAAAACCATAGTTTTCGAGCAGATATTTGGCTAAAAGAAGAATCATTTCCCTTCCAATAACTTCATTACCATGCATATTTCCAACATATTTGAATTCAGGTTTTCCCGGTTCGTGAACACCGGGTTTTGTACTGATTTCTAGAACCAAAAGATCTCTTTTTTCAATGGACTGACCAATTGAATAGAGACGAGTTAAATGACTGTAGTTTTTATTTAAGTTTTCGAGTATTTTCTTCAATTCAGTGAAATTGTTGTGTTTGTATTCGGTTTTAGAACGAAAGTCATCTACAGATGTCATGTTATGCACTGATATAGTCATGTCCTCCTTTTCTACTGAATTTGAATTCTCAATTGAAATCGAGATATTCTGTTCTGATTTCAAATTCTTATGATTATCGTTAACTTCGATAACTTTTTCAGGAGTGTTAACACTCGGATGACTTTCGCCTCCAATTGGTTTGAGACTAAAATTTAAGATTTGAGTCTTAGCAGCGGTCGTATCCAAAACGACTACATTTTTCTTTGTAAATGATTCATAGCCGACAGCACTGGCAGTAATTGCATAAACACCGGGAAGTGCTAAACGCCAATACTCTCCTCTATTTGTTGTAGTTATGTTGTGTTTTATCCCTTCAATGAAAACCACCGCTCCTTCGATTGGATTTTGAGTTAAAGAATCTCTTACTAAACCTTTTATTCCCATTTGAGTCTAATTTTAATAATATTTATGAAATGAAAATAATTTGAGAGAAAATGCTAACCATTTCTATATATGAAAGAAGAGATTCCTTGTTATTATTCCACTCGTTTTGGAGTTGAGATGATTTTGGAAATTTACAACACGAAAGTTCTACTGTTATTTCATAACAATTAGAGTTAACATAATTAAAGTCTTGCATTCCTCCTATTAATCAATTATTAAAGTCAGTTAACATCATTAGAAAGGAAAGGTCTTCCTTACCGGTCACGTCATACCATTCGGCGCCATTAGTAATACCATCGGGAAAGCTGTCGTCCTGACAGACACTTCCATTTTTCATAGTTTTATGTTTAGTGGAATACGTGAGCGCCAAATGCTTAAAGAGTGAGTCATCGGGAGTTACACTTTTCTGACCCGTAATTGAATGTTGTTGTGAGTCATCGAATGGATAACTGGCCACTAAAGACCCGCCGTGAAGGGTAGCAGATAATACGAAAGGGTTGGACACAATCCAAGTCATAACTGCGAGGGTCTCGGGTTGTGGTCTGTGCGGAGGGTTTTCAAAAACGAATTGGTCCGGAAAATCGCGGTTTAGGTCAACATTATTGGCATTATTACGACCGGATTGTTGTCCGGCACCAAAACAGTCGCCTTCTTTTGCCGTTTGATATCCGTCCGGATTCATAGTCGGCAGTAAATATACTTCAGTTGTGTTCACAATTTTAGTCACTCTTTCATCGGAACCATAATTTTCACATAAAAATTGTGCCAAAACTAAGAGGAGATGCCTTCCGAGGGCTTCATTTCCGTGAATATTTGCCACATATTTAAACATTGGTTTAAGAACTTCTCTTTTAGTGATATTATTTGTTATTCTTATTGTAATTAAGTCTCTGTTTTGAACACTTTTTCCAATTGAATTAATTTGAACTAAATTTGGATATTTTTGTTGTAATTCATTAATGAAATCAATTGATTGATTGTGACTCAAATAATTCCATTTGGGATCAACTCTTTTCTCTTCACAACTTATTGTCATCAAAACAATAGTTAAGAATAAAAGAGTCAATAATTTAACATTTATTGTAAATATTAGTAATGATTTTAAACTCATTTTCTTATAAAATATCAAATAATTAAGTTTTGGACGAAATTTAAGATGAATTCAATATTTTGTTTAAAGAGTTATTTCGCTTTCATTTAAATTTGAAAATATGGGACACAAATGTTCTTCAAATTAAATTATTATTACTTTAATTAATATCTTAAGTTAAATAACGAAATCATAATCTCAATTAAAAACAATTCATTAAAATATTTAAACAAAAATTATTGAAAACAATATTTAAATAAATGAATGAAAAACTAAATTAGAATTTAATTAAAAGTTTTATCAAATATTTTGACTTTTCATGAGTTGAGACACGAATTCGTTCTGAAGGGCTTTTCATATAATATGTGCCAAAACTCTAATGTTTAGACAATTTTCATTCATAAATATTAGAGCTCATCCGCAAAGGTTGGCAACAATTTAAAGGTGCAAGTTAGTTTTACCACAAATTTTGTCTATTATTCGTATATTCGTCTTATAATTTATTTGATCGATTGAATTTTATAATAAACTTAATATAAATTTTGTCATAAATTTGATTAAACTATTAATTAATTTAATCTTAAAAGTGATTAAATAAATAACTTATAATATTTTTACAAAATTCAATCGATTAATGAAATCTATGACATATGAAATAAAGTTAACAAATAATAGACACAATTTGTGGTAAAAATAAATGTCACCTTTAAGTTGTTGCCAACCTTTTCGGATGATCTGTATTATAGGGTCGTATATATTTGTAAACTGTGCTCTTTTTAAATATCTGAGTGATTGAGTCATTTAGAATAAATTTCTGTTGAAATTCTAAATTAGAATAAGGAAAAAATATAATGGAAATAACCTAGATCAATTAAAAGAATATATAAGTAGTTTAAATAAGTCTTATATAAAAGTTTGCCTAATTAGAGATTATTTTCTATAAACTAATTAAAATAATTTATAAAATCAATTAAAACAATTTTCTTTGAAATTAATTTATTTCGAAATATTTTGCCTTTTGTTGATAAGTTTAAAAAAAGGGTCTTTAAAAAACTTAAAATGACTTAATTTTATACAGATTTATATATGCAAGGGGGGTTTAAAATTCAAATAAGTTTTAAGTTAAAACTTTGAATGAAATGAAAAAAGTTTGTGATTTAAAACAAGCTTGTATTTTCACCTTGCTCTTCCAGATATGATTTAATTTTATTCATTTTTAAAATTAATTTATTAGAATTCTTTCATATTTTATTCACAAATATTTTCTATACACTCAAACTTAAAAACCCTATATTCGGGTGAAGGAGTGGTGATTCGGACAAATTGACAAATTGTTAATATAATTGTGTTGTATTAATGGATACTATATTATTTGACAATTCCATATAAATCAAGACTCTGTTAATCATTAATAATCACTTCATTCGGGATCTTATTCTTTAATAATCGATAAAAATTTGGTCCAAACAAACAAAAAATAAACAAAACCTAAAAATCTATAATTTATTGAAATTATTTTATTTTATAATTCATTTGAAAACTAATAATTATCGGAAAGTATAGTAATAGGAATGTATTCCAGTATTGGAATCACTTATTTAGTGGTCTTCACATCACTTCTCTTTATAGTCGATGTTTCGCGCAATGCGTCCGTCTTTTGGTCAGATTTGAGGGAACGCCTCACTTGTCGGGCAGCGATTGAACTGAACCGCAGATATCTTAAACAAAGACTTAAATTTAGGAAATGAGATAAGAATTAGTTGACTCACGAAATGCCGGCCGATCGCCAATAAGACATTCTTCAGGTTTTGTTTACTTTAGTATTACTCCAATAACTTCAATATGAAATTTTAGTCACAAAAGACGTATCTCTTAACAAATGATCCCTTTTCTGACTGAAATACAGTAAAACTTGAAATACAAAAAGTGATAAAAACTCGTATTTTTTAACTTAAAATTAAAAGTTAGAAATAATAATTAATTATTAATAGTCAACAACTGTTGAATAATTTTTTGAGTTAAGATAAACATTTATATTTCGTTAAATAATTTCAAGGTTTCATTTAAAGTTAGCGATTAAATAATCACAACTAAAACAGATTTATTGTTACGTTTTAAACATTATTTATTTAAAGTTTAGTATTTATTGAGATTAGGATCAGATCAAAGCAGAAATAGTTTAAAATCTGAGCTAAGATTTACATATTGTATATATTCAACGATAAATTCAACAAAAAAGTTATTTCCGAAAATTTAAGTCAAAATTCAATAATAAATAAAACAATTTATTCAAAACAATACTGAAGACTAGATTTTAGTTTTATCCTTAACTTCATTCAGGATATAATTGACGACATCCTGAGTGGTGTGTTGTCCGCCGAGATCTGGAGTATGTATTTTAGCGACATTTATAGAGTCATAAATGGCATCTCTAAGAATGTGTGCGTAGTCGTCCAGTTCCAAGAACTCCAAGAGGTCAGCGCTTGCGTTAAACATTGCGATCGGATTCGCAATATTTTTTCCGGCCACTGATTTCCCGGTATTTCGCGTTCCCTTCGGACACATTTATTAAAATAAAATTAAGTCATAAAAGTTTTCAAACGGTTTCAAAAACAGCGTAATTCTCTCCATAGTTACGACCAGAAGTAATTCCGGGTCCACCCGTTATTCCACAGACAATATTTGTTAATATATTGCCGTAAAGATTAGGTAAAAGAAGTACATCAAATTGATTCGGATTCGATACTAACTGTAAAAAGTATTATAAATATAAGATATGTCTATATATGAAATGGTTGTAGACCTGCATCGAACAGTTATCGATAATCATATTATTATATTTAATCTCTGGATATTCTTTAGCCATTTGTGTACAAACACTAAGAAACAATCCGTCCGCCAATTTCATGATATTTGCTCTGAAATAATAATTCTAAGAAAAGAAGAGAAAAATGAGTGCATACTTGTGAACGCAGGTTAACTTTTTTCTGTTGTTTTTCTTAGCGAATTCAAAGGCATATCTTGCGATCTGTTCTGTGCGCTGTTGGGTTACAATTTTTAAACTTTCAACGACTCCGGTAACACTTTCATGTTCTAAACAACTGTACTCTCCTTCAGTGTTTTGACGAATTAAAAATATATCGATATTCTTATGACGAGTGGGAACTCCGGGCTGTGTCTGACAGTGGATTACATTCGCGAATAGATTGAGACGAAGTCTGAGCTCAACATTTCGCGACTGAAAATGTTTTGAGTGTTCTCTCGTCTCAATATTACCCTTAAGTGCGGCGCCATTTCTTTTAATAGAAGTGATGGCCTCAAACATATTCTCAAAATCTTCGTGAGTGGAGTCCAGATTCACTTCTTCAAAGTCTACGGGAAAACCACCCGCTCTGAGACATAACCAAACAATTACTTTAAAGTAATATAAATGAGTTAATACTTGAAAACTTTTTTCACATTTTTCATCATTTCTGGTCCGATACCATCGCCCGGAAGAAGAGTTACCATAAATCTTAAATTAATAAAAACAAATAAAAAACAAACAAATGATAAACAATTGAATAAAAACCTTCCGCCGTATTTGGCTCTTGACATGTGATCGTGAGATGTGTTTAAACATCGAATCCATTGCTTATTGTTTTCGGTACTCAAGAAATGACCACTTTTTGCATTCCGTGACTAAAGAATATCGAATGTAAAACATTTTCAATTAATAAATGAGTAGTCATTGAATCGACGATCAAAAGAATACTTGAAATTTGATACAATCGAGTGCTAGAAGTGGTCTGAATCGGTGACTATCAGCCACTAATCGGTGAAGAAGTGAACTCATTGTTAAGGTCAACAAAAACATAAACGTAAATAAAAAAACTCAAACAATAGTTAACGTAATGTTTGAATGGTTTTGATGTAGAAGTAGTGCAACGTTTGGGACAACATTTGCAGTGAATTGAATACAAAATCAATATTTGTTTGACTTTAAGTAATTTCGAGTCATTTAATAAAAAAATTGTTTATGAGTTTTCATTCAGTCATTTCAATCGTTTCATTTCTTACAATTTTAATATCGATTTTTGCAGTCGTTATTCATTACTTATATTTGTCTGAAACGATGGCCGACGGAACCGAAAAAACAAATGAAGCGAAAACTATCTATGAATTCACCGCTAAAGACATCGACGGTAACGATGTCTCACTCGAGAAGTATAAGGGATTGGCTTTAATTGTGGTAAACGTGGCCTCCAATTGTGGATTCACTAAAACACATTACAAAGAATTGAATGAATTATACGACAAATACTCGGAGAAGGGTTTAAGAATACTGGCGTTCCCTTGCAATCAATTTATGAACCAGGAACCCGGATGTGATGTTGACATCAAAGAGTTTGCAAAGAAGAATAACGCCAACTATGACTTCTTCAGTAAAGTTGAAGTGAATGGAGACAACGCGGATCCACTCTGGAAATGGTTGAGAAGACAACAGTCTGGTTGGATGGGTAACTTTATTAAATGGAATTTTACTAAATTCCTCATTAATCGCGAGGGTATTCCTGTTAAACGTTTCGCTCCGACCACTTCTCCCTCTGCAATGGTTACTGATATCGAGTCTGTTTTGGGTACTAAATCTTAAGCTCTAATAAATCTCCAAAAATAAATTCAAACCAAATAAATGTTTTAATGAATTTATTGATAAATTATTATAAAAATTGATTGCAATCTATTCAATGGTTTCCTTTGTTTTTTTGTGGAATATTTTGCAATTTTTATATGAGTTTATATGAGTTTATATGAGTTGTGATTCTTTTCTAATGAATTTTATTTTTCTATTAATTTCCGATGATTTTAATGCGTTTGTAATCAATTTTGTCAAATAAATCTCTGTTTTATAATTAAACTTTTGAGGAATATTTGAAAATAAAATGAAAACAAATAAGAAGTACTCATTAATTCAATAAATAATTAAAAGGAAAGTATATATTTATATTCAAATCTATAATTTTGAAGTAATCGTAGATTAGTTTATATTTAAAACTTGTTTTATTGCATTTTGTCATAGAAATGGAATTTTAATAATAATTATATTTTCTATAATTTGAGGAAATTCGCTCTTATATTACAATTTAAAAATCTGGGAAATAAAAGAATCATTTGATTGAAGCGATCCGTCGTTTTTCAAATTTTAATGAAATATTATTTAATATATTTTTGACTCAAAATTTTGAGTATTGATGTGAGAACTCAACAAAAGTTATTTTTATAATATATACTAAAGTAATTTTATAAAAGTACAAAGGTCTAAAAGTCTGAGCTTGGATTAAGAGTAGAATTTGTTATCGATCATAACTAGCAATAGGAATTGGGGGCCCTTTTTGAGGGCCCTTTTTCTACTTCTCCTAAATATCATTACCTAGTTCATTAAAAAATAAACCCTTTAATAATTAGTTGTATTGAAAATGATTCACTCTTGCTAAACGTTGTTTCATGGTCAAAACTCTATTATATTGAAAAGTACTGACCGATGACTATCAATAATGTCTGGAAAATAAATAAAATATTCATTCATTCATTAAATAGTTTTTATAGGAATGGAATTGGAATTTTCCACATAATTTATAGTTGAAATCTTTACTTGTTCATATGTTTAAGCGCGCATTTTAAATGTTCCTATACCTAATCATAACTCACTGGACATAGAATTGAAAACAATGCGCACATTTAAATACAGTTTAACACATTTATCAAACTTTTGAATGTTCTTTGAGTTCGATAATATTTATTTAAGTATTTAACATATTTTATATATAAATGTGTTAAACTGTATCTATGGCTTAATGTAAATAATGTATGCAATAATTGCAATATGAATTATTCTATGTCCAGTGAGTTATAATTGATATCAAATTTTACTCTTAATCCAAGCTCAGACTTTTAGACGTTAGTACTTTTATAAAATTGCTTTAGTATAGTGTATTGAATATACAGTCGACTCCAAAATTAACAGCAAAGGGAGAACTTTTGTTATGAAGATTATCTAGCTAAAATCTTTAAAATGGAATTTGCTAAGATCTAATAAATTATTAGTAATAAACATGGAATTTATATTAAAGTTTGTTCTTATGTATAATTTTTTCAACGTTAATCATTGAAACATATTGTTTGAAACATTTATAAATAAACTTTAAGTTTATTTCTCAAATATTAGTTATTATTAATATTTATTAATAACTTATTAATAAAATGTTAAAGAATCATTGATTAACAGCCGGTATTTCCTTTATTATTTATATCAAAATTATTTTTAACACAACTATAATTTCGTTTGGATTTTATTCAAATTTTATAAATTATCTAGTATATATTCTTTTTTAATGTTTCAATTTAATATTCCTAAAATGGCATAGTTGACATATTATGTTATAAGTTGCAAAAGGATAAATAGTCCCTATTTTAGTCCCTTTTATTTTCATTCTCAAATACTATTATCGTTCATTTAAAAAATAGACCCTTTAATAATCTTATACATATTAAACCTTTCGTATACGTTGTATCATGGTTAAAACTCTATCATAACACAAAAGTAGTGACCAAATAATGTTTTTTAAAAGGGTTAACAAATTCATCTAAAAAATTTAATAGGTTCTAATTTTTTCTGGATATACCTTTTACTAGCCTATATTTTCAAGCGCAAAATAATCCTATCCTAAGTTTTAAGTTATAAAGTACATTTATTTAAATACTTTTAAAAATTATATCAAAATTTAGTCAATACGTATTTTGTTTTTTGTTTTCCAATTAATCTTATTAATTTAATAAACATTTCAATGATTCCAAAATTTTGAAAACTAAAATTGAATATGTTCAAAGAGGATATCATAAATTGATGAAAAGTTGTCAGAATTAAATAAAATTTTTACCATGAATAAAGGTTCCTAATCCAAAATGAAAAAAGTCAAAATAATAGAGAACTGCATTTTAAAAGTTAATTATCTTTTTTAACCTAAAAACGGTTTTTAAATGAGAAATTGACAAAAATATTGATTTTTGAGTATTGATAGCTTGATTAGTTTGATTAATTGATAAAGTTAGCATTTGATAACCTTTAAATATATCAAAATGTTAATAAAAAATTATGTTTTTGAGGTTTATAAAAAAATACCCACAAATGCATTCATATGGTTGGGATTTATAAAATAAATTTTGTTTTAATAAATATTTCAGGAGAAAAGGAATAACCGACTGTCAAATTAGGATCCGACTGTATGTGTTATATAAATACGAATTATGTAATTGGTGTAAATGTAAAGAAAGTTAAATATCATTAATAGAAATAGTCAGATGTGAATAGTTCATATACCAACTATTATTTAAATGAACAACAATTTTTTTATTTATCTTTTATTATTAATGTATTAATAATTACTTAATTTAGATTCCAATATATGCAAGTGTATTTAGGAATGTATATCTAATAATAATTGAAAAAATTGATATTATAAGCAAAATACAAAAAATTAAATTAAAATTTGTTAATCTTTTTTAGGCTATAATTCAGACTTAATTAGGACTCAATAATTCAATTGTATTTACCTTTTCTTTAAAGACTAATTGAAAGTATTTTAGTTTTAGTATATATTTAGCCATTATTTATGTTAAAAATGAATACGGCGGCACTTTAGTATAGGACCCGCTCCCGATGGTGGCGTGTCATACATCATTGGAAAGCTTATGAGGAGATGAGTTTATATATTTAATATGAATTGTCGGAAATCAACGGATCAAAAGTTAGAAGATACGCCCTTTATATCTTGAAATATATAAAGAAAAGGGCATAACTCAACCTAACCTACCCTCAACTAACCTAACCTAAACATCCCTAACCTAACCTAACCTAACCAAAATAAACCTAACTTAACCTAACCTAGACATACCAAACCTAACCTAAACAAACCTAAAATATCCTTAACTTAACCTAACCTAATATTTAGTTATGCCCTTTTCAATACCTATTTCAATGTATAAAGGGCATATCACATAACTTCTCAACCCTAGATTTCCGACAATTCATATTAAATATTTAAACTACTCTCATCATAAGCTTTCCAATGATGTATGACACGCCCCTCTAGGGCGCGGATCCTATACTAAACTTGAGCCGCATTTTCTAACCGTCTTATAATGTATATGAGTATATTTAGTCATAATTTAATGTATTATATCAAAAGTAATGCGAAAGGCTAAAAATTTTTGACAAGAGTATATTTCAAAATTTTCAAAAAAAACTATAATTTTTACGTTTTGAATGCGGTTTTATCAAGTTTTATGTTAATATTTATAAAAATTAGAACTTTTTACTTGTTTTTCTTAGCTTTTTTGCCAAATTTTTGCCTTATTCTCTAAGGGGACCTGACTTTTCGTCTCCAGTTGGTTATTTTGATATCGGTCATGTCTGCCATGGACTTCAAAATGAAGTCAGAGTTAAATAATGAAAAAGTAAAAAAAAGCATGCAAAATTAATGACAGGATGTTTGAAAGAATGAATGACAAATACAGTGAAAATTGTTTATAGGAAACCCGAATATAAGAAGCCTATAGCAAGAAACGGATAATTTGTTTTACATAGGAAACTTATCGGTTATAACAAGTCATAAGAGAAACTGTAAAAAGTTTTTTTTAATGTGTTTTTGTTATGTATCAGTAATGGTCATGGTCAAATTGACAGGGGGAGGAATTGCTATTTTTGACTACTTTTCTCGCGACAGGTGGGGTATATCAAAATAGCCCCCAAAAGTAAAATAGGTAGTTTTATAGGTGTTTATGGAAATTTTCTTGTATTAATGCATACAAATGACTCTTATTTTACTTATTATATTATATTCGAGATATAAAACTTAGAATTTAGTGCAAAAAATTAATTTTTCAAAAATTCAGAAATTCAAAGTCAAAAAATACAAATTTAATGCTTATAAATTTGCGTTGAAAACTGTAAATTTGACTTTTATATCAGTTTTTATTATGTTTTTTGCTATTTTTCTAATAGTGTACAGTCTTTTATTCATTTATTTCTCTTTAATCCCCCCCCAGATGGCCATCACTGTTATGTATTGAAAATAATGTTTACAATCATTAAATTTGATTGTATTTTAAGTTAATTGAATTATCAATTGTTTGCTTATTAATTCTTCAATTTATTAAAGAAACAAATTTTTAATATTTCAAAAGCAGACAAACTTTTTATAAACGGGTTTCACTGTACATATTTGATTAATATTAATTTATATAAAAATAAAATGAATGAAATCTATTAAATATGAAAATATTTAATGTTTAATATCTTTTTGTATTTAAGCCTTCATTTGAAAAGTCGTAATATAAGTTCAGAAAATTAATAATTATTTCAAATATCGTTATTAAAATGAAATTATTATTAGAAATAATTACTTTAATTATATTATATCTGATAATAGAAAGTAAAGAATGTTATGAACCGATGACAGCGATCTCCAAAGTTAACAATGAATTGTCTTTTAAATTGTTTAAAATGTTATCAAAAGACAACAACGATGTGATGTCTCCACTCTCTATATTCTCCGCTTTCAGTAATTATTTTACATTAAATTATAAGAAAATTAAATAATTTGTTGTATTTTAAGGTATTCTAATGAATGGCGCGAAAGGAGAGACTTATGAAGATCTGAAGACATTCTTGGGATTCAACAGTTCATCAAAAGATTGTGACCAAGATAACATTAATAAAGGGTTTGAATTAATTTCCAACAAATATAAAAGAGGAATACATGAAATGTATGTATTAAATATTTTTATACGAATTAAAGTGTTTTTATGATAAATTTTTTTTAAAAGTATAAATGCTCCAGAAATATACCTTGCTAATAGGATATTAGTTAATGATTTATTAACGATTGTATCGGATTTTGAAAATATTATAAAACAACATTTCAGAGGAGACATACAAAGGGCTGACTTCAAGAATAATGCCGTCGAAGAGACAAATAAATTGAATGAATGGATAAGAAATCAAACGAATAATAAAATACTAAAAATATTCGATGAGTTACAGAGCAATACCGCTGCTCTTATAGTAAATACACTCTATTTTAAAGGTAAGAATAAAAATTAAATTGGTACTTGCTAGTTTTAATGATTTTTATTTTGTAATATCGAGGTTTTTGGAAAAATAATTTCCAAGTAAACTTTACTCAAAGAATGGATTTTTATGACAATGGGGTTAATATTACTCAAACTGATATGATGTACCAAGAACATGAGTTTTTATATGGAGAGTCATCTGAATTAGATTCACAACTCTTGGAAATGGATTATATGAATGGAGACATCAGTTTTGTTGTTGTTTTACCCAAACAAAGGAATGGATTAAAAGCTTTGAAATGTAAAATAAATTTAAATAATTTGGAGCAAGCTATTAATGGTATGAGGGAAAAGAAAACCAAAGTTTATTTGCCTAAATTCAAAGCTGAGAAAATATATGATTTAATGAAAGACATAAATCCAAAGCCAATAGCTTTAACTCGAGAGGCAGACCTCACAGGAATTGTTAACAATGAGTTAATAGTCGACAAAATTCGACACAAAGTTTTCCTAGAAGTGAATGAAGAGGGAACAGAAGGCGCGGCCGCTACTGCTATTATTCTTAATTTCGACTCTGTAGAACATTATCCTGAAACGATGACCTTTAAAGCGGATCATCCGTTCCTTTACTTCATTAGAGATAAGAGTAATTCATTGATTCTGTTTTTCGGACAAATTTATAATTTTAAAGAATTTCATGAGAGATCCCCTTCAAATATTTCTGGGCAATTATGTAATAACTTTAAAGAATCTTATAAGAGTTTAACCCCAATTAGTTCTGGGCAATTAATTAAGCCTCTATGTTTTATCATAAGTTTTCTAGCATTAATTCTAGCACAACTATAATAAGACATGAATATCATTGCTATTGTGAATTATTACAATATTTTTACTAACTTATTGTCTTTAAATAAATTCGTCTATACAATTTTAGTTACTTTAACGAGACCTGTAACTCTTACGACTCCTATGATTTATGATTCAATACTTCTTTGACTCATAGGATTTTAATGTAAATGTGGTTGTTCGTTTGGATAACGGGTCATATTTTATATAAACTTTGTCAACTATATCTGTTCTAATTTATTATATGGACTTACAATGAATCTTTCTTTCGATTAAATTTTTGAAATTGAAAAATTAAAATATTATTAAAATTGATAAGTGTTTAACCTTTACTTATGGGGCAATATTAAAAAAGAACCATAATGGGTATCTTTTAAAAATTTAAAAAATTGTTTCAGAATATGTCGACCATTTTTTGGTTAGTGAAAGTAAACTTCGGGAGAACCTATGAATGAATTGCCTCTATTTTGTTATAAGTATAAAGATTTTGTTAAGACGAAAAAGGCATTCGTTAAAAAGGAAAATTATTAGCTGACATGTCCAAAATAAGCCCCTTTTAGGGTGAAAATCTCAACAGACCTAGTTTTGTCCATAGACTTAATGTTAAAGGTTTCATTGCTCCAGGGGAGATATTTTCGGAAATGTATCGATTGGTAAACTATACCTGATAATTTAAATCCCATTATGAGTGGATTTAGAAGTGCCTATATTCCGTCTGTGAAGAATTAACTTAAATCGGCCTACTCCTAAAGTAGGTGACCAGATTTATGTATAGATCTTTGGATAAACCAATTTTTGTTCACTTTTACTTATTTACAATTATTTCCAGTATCGGGTTTAAATAAAGTATTTGTTTCGTTGTTATTCGGGTATGAAGTCGGGGTTTGTCTTTCGAGATTTATTTCCGCTTTTTGACCCAAAGATAATCTTGAATTCGGGTCCAAATATTGGGGCGGTTATAGCACAAACAATACACGGAATCGACTTATTTAATAAACAATTTAAAATTCAAAATACAAGCTAGTCTTATTGGTATTTAAAGAACTAATTATAAGTTATATTCGAATATTTTTCAAAGAGATGTTTACTCTCTTAAGATTTGAATAAGAGTGCTTAAATTATTAAAATTCTTTATAAAATATCGTGAATATCGATGATTAATAAAAGGAAATTATGAGTAAAATGAGTATTGAATAGAAATTTTCTTTACAGAAATTTGTCGCTCCAGTGGGGGGTATTTTGAAATACTGCTCCTTATTATCCATTAGTGAAATACTGCTATTAGTGATATAACAGCTTTACCAGCTATTAGTGATATACTGTATATTAGTTTAGTTAATAAATTGATTTAACATAAGGTAATTATAAATTATCAAATTAATCATTAATTAACAAGGTGATGCCAGATTTGTGTTTATTTTGGGTAAAATATATTGTAAAATATTTAGTAAAAGTGGCTAAATATAAATTCAATATTTTAATTATATTTTCAAAATTTAATTTTAAATTTTAATTTTAATTTTTAATATATTACAGTTGAAAATGGAATAGCATTAAAAAATGAAATAGAATTTCTTTATTAAAACAAGTTATTTTTTAGATAAAAAAATCACTTTGGGAATAAAGAAGCTCCTTTAAACTTCACAGTTAGTAATTACGGAGTCTTTAAATGAGACTTCTTCGAGTTTATGATTGATATATTGTTGTGATTACACTTGTTATATATTTGCTAGTAATTTTTGAAAATTTTGAGTAGATTTTGAAACATGAATTTTTATCTAGAAAACAATACATTTTACGATTTAATGGTCATAAATTTATTTAATATTAAATACAATCCATTCTCCATATAAACGATTCATTGGTGCAAAAAAAGTTGTTACCTATATCGGCGATTCTCTATAACAAGGATATGATAACATACAGTGATGGCCTTTTTACCTGTTCCGTTATTTTAGCTTGTATTTCCTTTAATATTTATGTGTTTATACCTGTGTTTTTTTGTTTTTCAATATTCCTATTTATTTAGATAAAACTAGCTTGTAAAATTCATAATTTTAAAAATTTGAATTGATCTTATTCAAAAGTTTCTTAACTAATTTTGATGAATCAAGATGTTTTTAGTACTGGATTCAAAACTTGATTAATATACCGAGTTTCAATAAAAAGTCTCAACCTAATCCAAAGTTATTGGCCATAAATTAATTTTCTATATAAAAGAAAAGTTACATTTTTCACTACATTTACGTAGTATAGTGTAGTATATGTGATCGTTTTACACCCATTGCATTATTCAATAAAGGAATTTACTTTATATTCAATATTTTTTAATTTAGTTGAGACTTTTTAATGAAACTCGGTAGATTAATACATTTATTTCTCAAAATTTATTAAATTTAGCATAAAAATTACAAAAATTATCTATGTAACATATTTAATCAGCCCTCAAATTACTAGAAATTAATATAAACTCCAAAAAATCTTTAATTAAGTATTTTGCATCTTCTCGTTAATTAATCTAATAATGGTTATATTTTAAAATATGCAATAAATAACAGATGAGTAATAGAAAACAAATAGAAATTCATTTATATATCAAAAACTGAGAAAAAGGTTAATACAATAGAATTGAGATATAAAAAAAAATAAATAAATTATCGTTGAATGGATTTTGAGTGCATTTTATAATTTTATGGATATTTTGCGATAATATTCCAAATGTAGTCCATATGTTTGGCCACATTTGTTAAATAACTTTCTTTCACCAAATGATCAAAGCATTGAAACTCAATTCTTCTCGTATAAGCCGTTTTATGTCCGATACCAAAGAGAACGGCTCTGCTCTCAAACTCCTCAAAGTATTGAAGTAAAGGTCCACCGGAGTCACCCTTTTATTAAATATT